>PVHP010015020.1:0-38203 GCA_004024765.1 Zapus hudsonius
GCCTGACAGCCTGGTTTTGATTCCCCAGTACCCATGTAAAGCCACAGGCACAAAGTGGGACATGCATCTGGAGTTATTGCAGTGTAAGGAGGCCTTAATATGCCCATGCACTCTCTCTCTTTCTCTCTCTATCTTTCTGCTTCCCTGCCTCTTTCTCTGCTTCTCTCAAATAAATAATAAAAAATATTGAAAGTTTAAATTGTCTTCAGAGTTCATCAGCACCCATGGTCCATATGATTCTTAAATCTTTCCAGTGTAATATTATTGAGGCCTTCTCTGGGCCAAATATAGGAACTTTCAGAATTTGCAGAGGGAAGGGAAATTGAGTTGGGAATCCAGTGGTGGTCTAACCCAGGCTAAGAGAGCCAGGTAAATCTTTTGGAGGATGTAGAAAGGGAATGCAGTTCTGAAGGACACAAAGATTGTATTAAATTCTTAGCTCTCTTTTTGGGAAGACATTAGGAATGAGGGCTGGAATCCCTTGACTGGGGTTTGGACAGGTTCTTCCCTTACTCAGTACTCTTGGACTGAGCTAACAGATTAAGCAAATTAAACAGGGAGAAAACTTGGATAAGGAAAGAGCATGAATTTTGAGACATTCAGACCTGGATTCAAATTTGTCACCAATTTCTCAGTAGATATGAGTTCCCTCATCATCCTGCCTCAGTTCTTGGAGAACTTCTGTAACAGCGCTGTCTTCAGTTCTTTCGTAAATGAAATGAGGCTTTACACAGCACCAGAAGTGGAGATGAATTGGATGAGGGGTGAGGGAAGGACAAAAGGACACATGTGACATACATCACAGTTTTTGTTTTGCCTTCTGTCCCTGCTTCAGTCTTGTTGTTCCTCCTATTTGGTCACTAGATCTGATCCCCAACAGTGAAGCACTTTTTACTTCTGTCTCAGGAGAACCCCGGGCAGACACAGTCTATACTGCACAGTGAGGGCTTTTTGTAGTCAGAAATCATTTCTGTTTCATGCCTCTGCTTTTCCCCATTTACTTTCCTAAACCTCAATCTGACCTCAGTTTAAATAGCACTTCCAAAATTGTTCTTTTTCCTCAATGTGTTTATTGTACTTTGTATATCTCTCTATAAGCCATTGCGGGTTCAATTTTAACAAATATCTTGTATCTAATACCCACTTTAGTGTCCAGTATTGTTAATTTTTGTATTTTCTTAATCTTTCAGGATATGGAAAACCTGTGATTCTTGAATGTTTATCATTGAATGGCATTAAGAAATCAATTCAAAGCATATTATTATATATATTATATACATGTCATGGTTTATTATATATATGTCATGGTTTGATCCAGGTGTCCTCCACAAACAAATGAATGCGTTCTAAGTGACTGATCAGCTGATGGCAGTTTGGATTTTACAACCTCGCTAGAGCTGTGTTGTTGGGGGCGGGCTTATGGTGGTTATAACCAGCTTCCCCTTGCCAGTGTTTGGCACACCTTCCTGCCACTATTTCCAGTGCTGTGGCAGAGGTGATGTCCACCCTCTGCTCATGCCATCAATTTCCCTGCCAGGATGGAGTCTCCCCTCGAGTCTGTAAGCCTAATAAACCCATTCCTCCACAAGTCGCTTTTGTTTGGGTTCTTTCTGCGCAGCAACTAGAAAGCTGACTGTAACAATATGTGTTTGAAAATGTCATAATGAAACTCATTTTTTTTGTATAATTAACATATGGTATTTTAAAAGAGGATAAAAAGGAAGTTTATACTAGGCATGAACTTGGGCATGTGTTTGGAGAACTGGTGGTGATTATTGTCGGAAAGAATCCCAAACATGTGATGGGAAGCTGGTAAAATCTGGTGGTAAATACATATTGAGTGTAAATCTTCTGCAATAATTAATGAAAATAGTCTAGTTAAATCTCTATTCCCAGCAATAAACAAACTTGCGTTCTCTTATTTCTGGGATAAATGGTGTACTGCTCAGATATAGGGGCTTCATGAAATTATTATGGGATGGAAACTGCCCTGTTCATTGGGCAATCTTGCCCTGTGGTTCTCAGAGGGGATTGACTACCTAAATGTATGCCCTTCACTGACCAGGCCAACATAAACACAGCTGGGAACCGGGCAGTGCTTTTATGGTCCTCAGTCCCTGGAGACCCTGTTTCGCTGGGAAAGACACTTTCGCTACAGTGACCATTTGCCTGAGACTTCCAGTGTCAGAGGTCTCCCACAGAAGGAACTATCTGCAATCACCTCTGTGAGTTGACTTGGCTCCCCAAGGACCCAGGAAGCCCTTCCAGGTAATGGGAACAGAAAGGCAAAAGCTCTCCCAGGGCCTGTCTGGGCGATAGAGCCACTCCATTGGTGCTACACTTCTCTTTCTGCAGGGTGCAGAGGAGTCCAGTCAGTCCCATTTCTACCTCATTGGAATCCCACCTTCTTCACCCTCTGTGCTCTCTTTCTCTCCCCATCCCCCAACCTTAGTCCTGCTGCTGGAAGGAGGGAAGGAGTGGGAAACTTGAAAGCCCTGGTCTTGTATTCTAAATTGCAAGAATAATGTCACCCAGTGAGTAGCACTCAGGAAGCTGAGGCAGGAAGATGGCTACCTAGCTAGACCCTGGAAAGACAGAGATGAGAGAGAGAGAGAGAGAGAGAGAGAGAGAGATTTTGCTTGTCATGGCTCCAAAGGGCACTCTTAAATTGTACTGCTTCTCTTCCATAGGCAGGTATGATCATCATCTCTGGAAAACTGAGGAGGAAGCAAGCCTCAGAGAGAGAATTAACCTGCTACACACAGCATCTGCTCTTTCTCTTAGGCTTTCCTTTGAGAGAACCTGTGAATATCTTCTGGGGTGGAAAATCCTACCTCTGGGAGCAGTTTTGATTTTTGGAAAGAGCCATAATTGTCGGGAACAGGGATGGGAGAACAAGTTGAGAAATGCCATGTTTGGGCAAAGGCAGGTGTGGCTACAGTAAAGGGGCATCACTTTCATGTGAGCCAAAGGGTAATAATGTCCACTGAGTCCTGTAGGATTGTTGGAGGCTTTTTAATGATATTAAGAAAACATCATATTTGAAATGTGCCAAGAATTTAGAGATTATCTGGTTCAATCATAGCATCACATTAGTCCAAGGTGTGTGTGTGTGTGTGTGTGTGTGTGTGTGTGTGTGTGTGTGTGTGTGATTAATTCAAGAAGAGTGTGAATTAGGTAAGGTCACCCACCTAGTGGCAGGGCAGGAAATATAGCTCAGTGCTCCCAAATCCAATCCCAGGCCCCTGTCTTTCTCTCAGCGTGAGGCCCAACAGGGAATAATACACTTGTGTCTGTCCCTACATTCTCTCCGAGCCTCCCTCTACAGAGACATGTTAATGGATAACGAGTACATGGGTCTTTATTTTTATTTGAATTTTTCAGAGTCTCACGTAGCCAAGCTGGTCTCAAATTCATTATTTAGCTAAAGACCTTGAACTTGTCTTCACACCTCCACCTCTGCAGTCCTGGGAATATAGATGTGCACCAAATGCAGGATTGAGTAGTCTCAGAAACCCAGGGCTGACAATACTGTGGTGCATCCTTAGGCATTTATCAACAGAGTAGATCTTATGTTAAATGTTTTTGCCACAAAAACAACCAAAACAAAGCGGGGAGTTCACTTGTCCCCATGATTCCTATGGAAAAGCAGAGGTCTGAAGGGGGGAAATGACTGGCCTAAAATGCCTCTGGCATATGAAGTCATTTCTCAGCATCCTTCACCCCTTATTGAGGCTAGACCAGGCCTGGTCCCCAAGTTCAGTCAGTGAAGTATAAAAGTGGAGGCAGGGGCATGAGGAAGACTTGTCTTCAAGTCTTGATTCTGCCCTTTGCTATTGAGTAACTTTTAATTTATTTATTTTTATTTTTTTGAGGTAGGGTCTGGCTCTAGCCCAAGCTGACCTGGAATTCACTACTTAGTCTCAGGATGGTCTCAAGCTCATGGTGATCTTCCTACCTCTGCCTCCCGAGTGCTGGGATTAAAGGCGTGTGCCACCACGCCCGGCTTTCTACTTTCGTTGTGCCCATGTTTCTGCTCTGTAAAATTGTCTTCTCGAATATTTTTGAAGATTAAATAAGGAAGTATTATTATGGTAAAGGGTCAGTAGTAAGATGCCCAATAAGTCCTGCCTTTAAATATAATAGAGAGAAATCAAGTTATAGGATTTCTCATATTTTACTTCTTTCCCTTGACCCAGGTAGAGCAGATGATCTACATATTTGTGTCACATGTTGGCCCAACTTTCAATTCACTTGGAGGTGTGACAGACACTTTCACACATTCATTCCATTTCCTGCCTTAAGTGGGTGCCCCTTTGAGCTTTTCTGCTTTAGGGCTTTCTTCAAAGCACACACGGAAAGAACCACGGAGTTAAAAAACTTGGTTGGGGACAACCTTCAAAAATATGAGCTGATGGACCAACACCTTTGCCCACCCTTTGGCTAGATGATTCGCCAAGGCATTTTTACAGATATATTGGGATGGTCAAGCACCTATTGGTGTATTGAATTTTATGACTTCTGTGTCAATCTTTCTGCTCTTTCCTCTTGTTTTCTAGAAGAAACTCAGATACTAGTTCACTTAAGTCCTTAAGTCAGACTCTGCTTCTGGAATGCCCAAAATCAAGAAAACAGCATTTCTTATACAGTGATTCCCATATGTTTACAGATTATGCTAAAGACCCCCAGTGATATATATCTGTAGCTGCCCAAAGCTAGATTGATTAATTTGTGGCAGCTGAGGACAACTTAGAAAAGGAATTATCAAGGGTTTCAAGAAGGGAGAGGGAAGTGTATTTATAGAGATTGGAGGGGATTCGAGGGCTATTCATAGGATAGTTTTGGCAAAGGCTGTTTGGGGGTTGTATTTTTAGAACATGTGAGTTCATGCTGGAAACACATGAACTGAAGAAACTGCCATTACAAAGTTTTGATTTTAAAGAGATTGTATTGCCTAGTCAGGATTGGTCTCATACAGCTAATTTCTTTTATATTCTGTATGTTAACATTTTTCATGGCTTCTCTTTGCATTTTCACTTCTCCCTCAATAGGTTAGCTCTTTACAGGGATGCTTTTTTTCCCTTTGGAACTTTTATGTCTCTGTGAGTTAGAAATCTTCACAGAATCTGGACTAATAGGATAGATGGATAGATAAATAGACAGACTGAGAGAGATGGAGAAAGATTTATATCAGGGAATTGGCATGTATAGAGGCCGATAACTTCAAAATCTGAAGTTTGGGCTATTGGACTGAAAGTCTAAGAAAAACTCAGCATCATGATTTAGCTGCTAAGGCTGTATATAATGCAACATTCCTTCCTGTCCACTGAAGGACCATCTTTGTTCTATTCAGCCCTCAATGGATTGGGGAAGGCCCACCCACAAGACAGAGGAACTTATGCTTTATTCTCAGTCTATTGGTCTGGGCTGGAGAGATGGCTCAGGTGTTAAAAGTGCTTGCTTGCAAAGCCTGATGGTCTGGGTCCAATTCCTCGCTAGCCACACAAAGCCAGATACACAAAGTGGCAATTGCATCTGGAGTTCCTTTGCGGTGTTTGGAGGCCCTGATGTAACCATTTCCTCCTCCGACCCTTTCCCCTCTCTGCTTGCAAATAAATAAACAAAAAAAGTGCTGGTACCACAAAAATGTTCAAATATTTGGAGGCCATGGCTCAGTCAGGCTGGTATATAATATCAACCATCACATGGTCATATAATTTTTGTCTTACATAGATGATCGCCATTTTATTCTTTTAATCAGAAAGATTTTACTGAATTACTACCTGATAGTAACAGAAGGATCTACAAAGTTCACTTGGATCTTTTTCTACATCTTTATTTTTGCCTCAAAAGTGAAGCTCATTATAAGATTACAGACAGGAAAAAGGAGCTAAGAAAGTGTGTGTCTTTCTCAAATGTGACAATGATAGAAATCTTGCCATCACCACTTGTTTGTGAAGCTGCTATCCTTCCTGATGAGATTTGAAGGCTGCAAAACCATAAAGCCGTTATGACCTTCCTTAGTAGTCTTGCTAGTAATATTTTGTTACTTTGGATCAAATATTATTGTTTTGGAGATATTTTTGAAACCTTAATATTTTCTTTTCTTTTTTAAAAATAGAGGCATAGCACTCATCAGTAACAACTCACTTGGGCCAGGAAGACTGGGATGAGTACTAAGATATACAGGATCCCTTGCCACAAGGACTAATACAGAGAGCCCACGGAGGAGGATATACAACTGATCAGGGATGGGGAGGGGGGGAATTGGGGAAGTCAGGATAACAACGCATGGTTTGCCCACTAAATAATGTAACTCATTATGGACAATAAATATTAAAAAATATTTTATTTATTCATTTTCTAGCAGAGAGATACAGAGAAAGAAAGAGAGAGAGAAAGAGAGGGAGAGAGAGGAGAGAGAGAGAGAGAGAGAGAGAGAGAGAGAGAGAGAGAGAGAGAGAGAGCACCAGGGCCACACCTTGTGGATCTGGCTTATGTGGGTCCTGGGGAATTGAACCCAGGGCCTTAGTCACTGGAGGCAAGTGCCTTAACTGCTGAGCCATCTCTCCAGCCCCTTAATATTATATTTTCTTTAACCCAATAGATCCAAAATAAAATAATTTCAATGCATCATTGATATAAAATTGACAATGAAATATTTTACACTATTTTTGGTAATTTTTATTGTGGTAGATATATATGACATAAGCCTTACTGTTTTCAGAATTAAGTGTACAGTTTTATGGCATCAAAAATGTTCACAATTTTCTACAATTCTCACCACTATCTCTTGGTCAACCCATAGTGAAACTGTGTACCCACCAAGCTCACACAGGCCCAATGAATGCATTCACATTCCAGCCTCTCATTGTAGCTTTTCACAATACAATGGGAATATTCCACCATGAAATAAGATCATTCAGTATCTTTATAGTTGTTCAAGCCATGCCTGCCAGGCTTCTGGATTGATGGGAAATAGACTGGGGAATGTCTCACCCCTCCAAACAGTTTATAGGATTTTATCAACGAATATAAACAGTAGACATAGCATTACCAAATTTAAGATACATAGCTTTATCTGACAGCTAAGTTAAGATTCAAACAATATCACATGATACACACTCAAAATATTTTACAGATATAGGACACAATAAAAAAGAAGGCATAACCATAGAAACACAAGAGATGAATAGAAAAAACATTGTCCTTTCTTCTGGAAAGAAGTAGGCTACTCCACCACAAAGAGCAAGCTGCTCTGAGTTTGTTGCCTTCAACTAGGTCAAGGTTATGTCTCAGTTCAAATATGAAGACATCCATGGTAAATCACGGCTGAGAGATGACAGGGATTGTGCAAGTAGAGGAAACAATGACAGATGTTAAACAGGAAGCAATATAATATGGTAGGTAGTAAAGTACGTGTACTCAATTATCAAATTCAATTTTAAATCTTGGCACAGTACACACCAGCAAGTCACTTTGGTAATGAAAGCTTTATATATATGTCACATATAACAGGGGGAAAATGGTTCCTACCCCTTAAGGTGGGAAAGATTGCAGAGGTCTGAAAAGCACTTTGAAAGCCTGGAACATTGTAAGCATATATTATTTTTACATAAGATATATTCATACACATTCTTTTCATAAGCATTCTTATTTAGAATTTGGATACGTTTCCAGATAGTGAATAATAAATCAACAGTGAAAACTGTGGTAAACTCTGGCTTCCCTAAATTGTCAGTTTCATTTTCTACATTTTAAAATCTGTTCTTGCCAGATGAACACTACTTGTACAACCATGAAAAGAGCAAAATCAGTAGTAATTTGAACACATCTCCTCCAAGTAATAGGTTTTTTTTAGATTAGTTTCAACCATATACTCTGATTGCTTTTCTTATTATAAGATATTTCCTTTTACGTAAGTCTTTAAACCATGTATTTTATTAATATGATTGATTCCATACAGTATTCCATGAAGTAGATGGGCCATAGTTGAGTTCACCATTACACCCAAGGAAAAGCACCAATGTGCTGGTTGGGTGAAAAAATGGTTCTATCAGACCAGTTAGGACTGGAGAAGTGGAATATTAAGGGTCACGTGTTTCCTCCAGCCTCGAGGTCTTTGTCACAGTTGATCTTGAACATAGCCAGGACCCGAGTTCTGATCTGTTTGGTCTTAGCACCATAGATGATGGGATTGATCACAGGAGGCAGCAGCAGGTAGACATCCCCCATGAGAACGTGCACAATGGGATCCAGGCTGTTTCCAAAGCGGTGCACCACCGAGAGGCCGATGAGCTGCACATAGAAAGCCAGGACCACCCCGATGTGTGACACACAGGTCCCGAAGGCCTTGGCTCGCTCTGACTTGGAAGGCAGTTGCAGAACCGCTCGGATAATCAGAAAATAGGACAAGGAGATGAACATGACATCCACACCCATGACCAGCAGAATGGCAGTCAGACCGTAGACGACATTGGGCAACGTGTCTGCATAGGCCAGCTTCATCACATCCTGGTGCACACAGTAGGAGTGGGAGAGCACATTGGAGTGGCAGAAGGCCAGCCGCTTGATGAGCAGCGGCAGCGGGAAAAAGAAGAGGGATCCACGGATCAGAGCCACCATGCCGATCTGCACCGTGACCGTATTGTTGAGCACGGCGGCATGGCGCAGAGGATGGCAGATGGCCACATAGCGGTCGAAGGCCATGGCCAGCAGGATGGTAGATTCGATGGCCGAGAGAGCATGAATAAAGAACATCTGGGTCAGGCAGGCATCAAAAGTGATCTCCCTGGAGTCAAACCAGAAGAGGGCCAGGATCTTGGGCATGGTGGACGTGGACAAGGCCAGGTCGATGGCTGCCAGCATGCAGAGAAAGAGGTACATGGGTGCATGCAGGCTGCGTTCAGTCCTCACGATGAAGACCACGATGCAGTTTCCAAATAATGCCACTGCATACATCGAAAGCAAGGGGAAGCCGAACCAGAAATGGGCTTCCTCTAGTCCCGGGATACCGATCAGCACAAAAGTGGCATGAGTGGAGTTGCAGGAACTCATAGCTGGTACCGAGTGGGGAGGACTGCAGAGGGTGAGGGTATGGTGGCAGCCTGCTAAGACATGGAACACGATTAGAGAGACTCTGCTGGAATCTTGGGGAGCGAGTTCCTTTTAGCTCTTCCTTTCCACTTCCACTTGAGCTCTTTCATAAGACACAACACCCCTCTTTTCCAAAGGAAGGAATGTGACAGCTCAATGTTCAGCTGCTAATTATTACTCTCAAGAGCCTTTTAAAATTCCAGTATAGGGGGCCTGGAGAGATGTCTCAGCCAATAAAGGCGCTTGCTTGCAAAGCTTAAAGGCCCAGGTTCAATTTCCCCAGTACCCACATACACAAAGCCGTGTGTGTACATGGAGTTCATCTTTTATCAAAGAAGCCCTGGCATGCCCATTCTCTCTCTCTCTCCCTCTCTCTCTTTCTCTTTCTCCTGTCTCTATTTGCAAATAAAAATATTTAAAAAATTAAACATAGAACCCTGAGGGAGAAATATTTATCCCAAATCTCAGGCTTTTCCTCTTGCCTTGTAACTTCATTGTCTAGTTATTATGTAGATAAACCTTTTCCCATACAAATTCCTTATTAGATCTCCTTTCAGATGAAGTTGTCTTTCTTTCCTCTTCCCTCCTTTTTCCTTCTTTCCCCTTGCCTTTCCTCATCTTTCTCTTTCTTATACTTATTCACAAGTATTTCGTGTATGACCTGGTATGAACTATGCTGATGGACATAGGAGAATTATTCCCTTGACCTCTCTGTGGCAGGCCTAGGGCGGAAGATGGACAAGTCACCTCTCTGTCAGTGTGGTTAGTGCTAGTAGAAGGAACCCATTTGATGCATGGAACGGAGAAAGGGGCCCTCAAGGACTTCCTAGAAAAGATGATCTTTTTCTTTCACTATTGAAATGAGCAGGATTAAATACAGGAGGGAATAAAAAGTATCATAAAATACTGGGGATAAGAATTCTTTGCAAATTTCAGGATACTAGGTCCTCAGTTCTGAGGTTATCAAGTTGGGAAGAGAAATGCAATAGCAAAAAAAAAAAAAAGAAAAGAAAAGAAAGAAAACAAGGCCAAAATAAAGACCCAAAGTCAGTCTCATCAGGGAATAAGTCTGGGATCATAGAATTAGTTCCCAGTTCCCCATATAACCTCTCTAGACATGGGGGTGCTGACTGGACTCAAGTAGATCCCAGATGAGATGCCAGGCATGCTCCCCATAAAAGCTTGGTCCTCTCTTCTTGGACAGTGGGAACCTCCATGCCTAGAAATCACCTCTAAGGCCACTTTTGTTTCCTCCAAAGAGAGCTGGGGTTCAGGCATGATTTTGGCCAAAGCATTATTAACTTTATACTGACACCAGAGAGCTTTTCTTGGTATCTATGGCAAAAAAAATTATTCATGTAAAGAGAGCTATTTCTTTCTTCTTTTTCCTATCTATCTATCTATCTATCTATCTATCTATCTATCTATCTATCTATCTATCTATCTATCTATCTACCTACCTATCTGTCTGTCTGCCTATCATCTATCTATCTATCTATCTATCTATCTATCTATCTATCTATCTATCTATCTATCTATCTATCTATCTATCATCTATCTACCTATCTTTTTCTCTATTATCTATGTATCATCAATCAATCAATCAACCAATCTATCCATCTATCATCTTTCTATCATCTATCTATGTATCTATTTATCATCTATCTATCTATCTATCATCTATCTATCTATCTATCTATCTATCTATCTATCTATCTATCATCTATCTATCTATCTATCTATCTATCTATCTATCTATCTATCTATCTATCTTCTATCAAACATCTATCTATCATCTATGTATGTATCTATCATCTTTTTCTTTTCCTTTCTCTTTTCTTCCCTCACTTCTTTCCTTCTTTCCCTTTCTATTTTTCTTTCTTCTTTCTCAAGTATTGCTTTGTTTTAACCCTTACTCCACCCAAACATATGGGCTTTCTGTTACGTCGCCCAATGTCCTGATCTTTAAAACTAATTATCTCTGAGAGCCGGCTTGGCCCTGAGAAGCAGGGACTCTTACCTTTGGAAATAAAGTGCAGGTGGTTTTGTTGATGGGGTATTCAGGTTAAGCTTTTAATCTTTTGCAGGATTCTTTACTTCTAACCTAGTTTCTCACTAGAGCTTGGAGCTGTCCGTCCACTTGTCCTTAATGAATTGGGCTGAGAAAGGAGTAGTATTAACATGCAGTATGAAAACACGAGACCTAAAAGACTTGAATTGGATTTTTCCTATCTTGAATAAGCAAGGATAACAGATTAAGGGTTCCAAGTCCACACCTCTGACATCTACTTCATCCTTAGAACTTGTGCAGATAAAAGTTACAGCTTCTTCTCCTTGATAATTATCAATTTCCCAGCTGCTATCAGAACATGAAAAACATTTCTCCAAAGTGGATAATCACATTCTCCAGCCAGATATGGCTCTTATCTTTATTCCTTATACCCATTTATAAGTGCATCATAAATATCTTGTGTGTGTGTGTGGGGGGGGGAGTAAAGAAGTCCAAACAAATCACACGGCACATTATGGGACAATTGAGTGAAGCAACTTTCCCTCGAGAGGGGTCATGTCACTAGACTATAATATCCAAGAGAAATAAGGCTCAGTGTGCCAAAAAGGTAGGCTGGAGGGACTTTAAGAGGCACATGATGACATTTTCACTTTTCAAGGTCTTCTGAACTGCTGAGATACAAGTGTCTCTGTTCCCCAGAATCTGGCTCTTTCTAGACAACCTCCTGCTCTCCAGAGATCATCTTTTCTGCTTTGCTAGTTCTAGAAGCACAAAAATGTATATTTAAGGAAGGTAAGCTATTATTTTTAGACAACATGATACAAAACAATCTACAAAACACTTAAGAAATAATAAAATAGCAAGATTGTAGTATATATCGGTGTATGAAGCAATAAAGAATCTGAAAAAATCAGAATGCAAAGTCTATTCCTTTAATATTAGCATTCAAGATAGTAACAGATTTAACAAAACCAGGACAAAATTTGTATACTGGAATCTACAAATCATTACTATGAGAAATTAAGAAATTAATATATAACAAATGGTAAAATGTGCAATGGTCCTGGGTTAGAGCACAAAATATCAACATTGGGATTAAAGTTTTTACCCAAACTGATGTACAACACACAAAGTATAGGATTTAATCATGTTATTTTTCTACACATTATGCAATAATATTTTCTTCTTATTCAACCCCCTACTCCCCTCTCACTGGTCTCCTTCCTCTCTCCAAAATTGTCCCCACTTCTTCTTTCATGAGGCAAATGTTCACCTCTCTTTGCTCCCCTTCTACTTTTAACATCCCCCACACTTACATCTAGATTTTGTGTATGAGAAGAAAGAACCTGATATTTGTCTTTCTGAGTCTGACTTATTTTGCTTAAGATGATGATCTCTAGTTCCATCCACGTTCCTGAAAATGTCACGATTTCATTTCTCCAGCTGAATAAAACTCCATTGTGCGTATATAACCACATTTTCTTTCTATCGTCTGTTGATGGCTCTGTAAACTGGCTCCATTTTTCAGCTATGTGAAGCAACAGACTGATGGGCATTTTCTTACCTCCCAATATGCCTGTCCTGGAAGATTTTATGTCTTCCTCCCGTGTAGTGGCTTCCTGCTAAAAGCAACTCACTGCTAGATCCAGCTTCCACTTCTTTTTGGCTCTACTTGTGGTTGTTGCATTTATTCTCACCTGTCTTCCTGGACTTTCAGATCAGGCTCTGAGCATTTTCCCCAACCCATGATGGTATGCATGGGACACAAAGGCTTTCTCCTGTCATGTAATAAAGTTGTTTGTGTGGTCTTCAAGATCCTTTAGGGTGGATAGGAATCTCAGGCTGCTATATACCAGGTGAGAGAGAACTTACCTGAGAATGGTGCGGTCCTACTTAAGAAGAGCAGCTGGATCTGGCACTCGCTTTATGGAAAAGCTTTGTCATAATGGTACTCAGACAGCTCAGGGAGCAGGCTGTGGGAGTATAAGCTGAGGCTCCAGGGACATGTCAGACAGAAATAAAGTCGCCATGCCTATGTGTGTT
This sequence comes from Zapus hudsonius, assembly GCA_004024765.1. Classification (NCBI taxonomy): domain Eukaryota; kingdom Metazoa; phylum Chordata; class Mammalia; order Rodentia; family Dipodidae; genus Zapus; species Zapus hudsonius. The sequence continues at coordinate 13,151 of PVHP010015020.1, forward strand.
CTGCTCCCACAGGCTACCTACTGTTCCTGGCTAGGGAACAATCCCAGAGAGTCACTGTCTGCCATCATTTCCACATTAAGCAAACTAACCTTCTGACAGTGTGTTCTCACTCTACCAAGTTAATTTTCACAGCCAACCACAGAGTCAGTGTTCCCTCCTGACCATTCTGCTAGACACAGTAGGCAAGATTGTTATGGTCCTTGAACTCTTGGAGTCCTTCTCCACTTTGCTCTCAGTTTAAAAATTAACTGTTGAGGTTGTGAATTCACTCCTCATTGCATCTGTGTCAGGGTTAAATGACAGATGAAATGAAGGGTCTTTGGCTTAGGACACATAGTGATAATGTTGTTTGTAGAAACTCTATCCTATTTACTCATTCACATTCAACAAATATTTATCAAAGGTATGTAATGTTATAAGCAAAATAGAAAAAAACCCAAACAATCACAGGGCTATGATCAGTGAGGCATGAAATAAATTAACATATAACCAAAAAGAGATTAGGAGATTATAAGAAAAAAATGAAGAGAAGAAAGCACATGTGAGTTTCAGAGAGAGAGAGAGAGAGAGAGAGAGAGAGAGAGAGAGAGAGAGAGAGAGAGAGAGAGAGAGAGGATATGGGAACTTTAGGTTAAGTTGAATATTGGAGGTAGTTGAAGAGAAGCCTGACAAAGTGAGAAATAAAAAAACTGTTCCAGGAAGAAGAAACAGAAATGACAATCTACCCACAAAGGGTGTATAGCCAGTGGTTTAGAACAAGGAAGCCAGTGTGCCTGAGCAGAAAGAAAATAGGGGGAAAATATATGGATTCAAGGAAAACTCTGTGAGCTGGGGCATGTAGGGCCTTCCAGCATCTACAGTCAAATGTAAGCCTTTTCACTTGGTGTTGTAGTCAGCTTTCTTGTTGCTGCATGGAAAAGAACCTGATCTAAGCAGCTCGTGGAGGAATGGGTTTATTTTGGCTTATGGACATGAGGAGAAGCTCCATCATGTCAGGGAAAATGATGGCATGAACAGATGGGTGGACAGCACCTCCACCACAGCACTGGAAACAATGGCAGGAAGGTGTGCCAAAAGCTGGCAATGGGATGATGGTTATTAACCCCATAAGCTCGCCCCCCCAAACACAGATATAACAAGATTTTAATACTCAAACTGTCATCACCTGGGGATTGAATATTCAGAACACATTTGTTTGTGGTGGACACCTGGATCAAGCCATGACAGTCCACCCCTGGTCCCCACAAACCAATAATCATACATCATGTAAAATACAATACATTCAGCTCAACTCCACAAATCCTCAGTTTTTTTTTTTTCAACTGAGACATTATACCAAAAAGTAAACCCATCATGGCACAGAACATTCACACTGCAAAAGATAGCACTGGGCATGACAAAAACAGATTGAACCAATACAAGATTTAAAACAAGCAGGGCAAACATCAAACTCTATATCTAAGTCCCATAAGAACCAAAGACATGTATCTTGGAGTTATGATTCTACCCCTCCAGCTAGGCTACTCACAATCCTGGAAAACTCCATCCAGGGCTGGCAGCTCTCCTTGGCAGCCAACCACATTCCTGTCATTTCAATGAGTCTCCACTGCAACCCACGGTTCATCCTCATGGCTCCACCGGGTCTCCACGCAGGCAATCCAACACACCTGCTTCACAGGTGTGTTGAAAATCCAATGACCATCTCTTCCTGAATTTGTTATACTGCATAGTACCAAGTGGGCCACCAATTTGTTAATGGGGGGGGGGACAAAGCTGACTTTGAAGAACAGGAAACCTCCTTCAGCATTCAGGCCCTTCACTTCAAAGAGTCTTCATTCTTTCTGCTGTCCCAATGCAGATCACCTGGTCCAATCTCAGTGGTTGTCATCTCTCAAACAGTTCCAGCTGATTGGGCAGCAATTTAAGCCCAGAGATTTCATTTCTTTCTGTGCCATCTCCATCTGCTCACACCAGTCCATTTCTATACAAAGCAACCCTGCACAAGTTCTCAGGACACAGGCAAGGAGAACTCAGAAAGCCTCTTATGCAAACTGCTTCTGGCACAGTCCTGACAAAGTTCTTTCTCACCCTTGTAAGCTAAACCTCACAGTCCATAGTTCTGACTGCATTCAGGTCTTTCAATTCTGGCCAGAATGGTCCATGAAGTTGTACTTTCAGCACTATATGACATCTCTTAGGCTGAGGTTTTAAGTCCTTCCACATTCCTCCTGAAAGTCAGTTCCAAACAGCCCCAAACCACAGAATCAAGGTTCTAGCAGCAACAAATGACCCCACTCTCTGGTACCAAATGTGTTGTAGTCAGCATTCTCATTGCTGCAACAAAAAGAACCCAATCAAAGCAGCTTGTAGAGGAAAGGGTTTATTTCGTCTTACAGACTCAAGGAGAAGCTCCACCATGGCAGGGAAGACAACAGCATGAGCAGAGGGTGGACATCACCTCCACCACAGCACTGCAAACAGCAGCAGGAAGGTGTGTCAAAAGTTGGCAAGGCGAAGCTAGCTATAACCCCCATAAACCCACCCGCCCAAAACACATCTCTAACAAGGCTCAAATGCCCAAACTGCCATTAGCTGGGGAATCAATCATTCAGAACATATTTGTTTGTGGGTGACACCTGGATCTAACTATCACACGAGGACTCTGAATGAGCTGAGGACCTGTTGGAGAGTTTTAAATAGAGAAGAGATAGACTCAGACATAGAGTCAGATTCAATTCTGACAGACTAGTCTTCTCTAGCTTCTCCTTGCACTTGTTTGCATGGATACATCATTGTCACTTCTGATTGCATTGTTTCAATGACTTCATTCTTTAAACCTTTAAGTGCTAGCTGAAGTACCATTTTTCTCCAGAAAGTGGTACCTCTAAGCCCTCTGACACATGCTTTGTTTCATCAGGGCTGTTTTTATACTATATCTTGCTCTGCCTGCCACCCTCTCCAAATGTGCCTCACAGATGAGTCCTACCTTGTGATTGTCACATTGTTACAGAGATTAAAAGGATTTAGTCACTGCATCAAGCCACCTACGCAATCTTGAATTAACATGAAAGAACAGCAAGTGGTTCTTATGAGAATTTGAGTAGGGACATATATTTAATCAAGGGGTGGGTCCAAGAAGAGTATAGCTAAATCCTAAGAGAAAGTGTTCTCTATAGGAAGGTTATTAGCAGGGCAGTGTTACTGAAGCATAAGAGCAGCACACAAAGGAAAGAAGTTGGAGAGGCAAACAGACGTGAGCTAGTGATAGTCTGTGGACACAAGGGTTCATCCCATTCGAGCTGAAGAGAAAATGGATGGTTCTTAGCAGGGACAACGTAACCACACAGGCTTTAGATTGCATTTGGAGAAGCTGTTACGAGGAGGCAGAGAGATAAGATTAGATGTGCGTGTGAGTTTAGTTATGAAAGATGGAAACTTAGCAGAGGTAGTTTTCTTCCCTTATATCTAATTATTTAATCCTGTCTATTTTTCCTTCCCAGCATCTCTTGAATGTTTCTATTGTTTCTGTTCAGGTAGCTACAGTGATAGTCATGTGACTGCTGGTACTGCTCTGGTTTCTAGAAAGTCTCTGATTTATTTAGGAGAACCACCTTGTTCAGGATAGTAGGACATTTGTTTGCAACTCACCCATCCTCAGTGTTCCAACCACCAACTTTTAGTTGTGTAAATGTAGATGTTTTCAGTGTTGTTAGACATTAGGGCTATCTGCAGGTTACTGTGTGGGAGTCGAGAGTGGAGGAAAAGCTGTAGAAGTGGTATGAAAATGGGAGCCTCTAGTTCTTCAGATTGAAATTTCTTCTCATTCCCATTTTAACACAGCATTTCCATTTTCCTGAGTTACTTCTGTTCCTTCTCTCTTTGCTTTCTGCATGCCACACTTAGTGTAGTTTGTAGGAATAATGAGACAAACAAGAATCTCATGTGTAAACTTATGTCAACTGGGCTTCTCATATTTCTTTTTTGGCTTTTCTTGCAGGCTCCTGTGGAGTTTTGGATTTTGTTTCATTATAGATTAGGGGTGTGTAAAGAGTATGATCCACGGGGTTTAGGAAGGAGAATAGAAAAGGATGGAAATAGTCATTGATAGCTTATTCAAAATATGAATCACCTATGGAAATGGCATCTTATGTTTTTTTTATTTACATTCATCGGTAAATAGACAAGGGAAGTTTTATATAAAGAGAGAGAGAGAGAAGTAAGGTTGCACAGGGTTACAATAAGGTAATTCTATGCCAAGTGAACTACGGTAAAGTTTTCATATAGCTGCTTGCAGAGTATCCTTCAAAATGTGAATACATGTCTCAGAGACTAATAGACTAATAGTTCTGTGATATTAGGGAAAATTGGTATGTTCTTGTTCTCTATATGAAGCCTTATGTGTCTTTTAAGATGTTATTTATTTATTCACTTATTCAACTAAGATTAAAAGATGCTATAGAACCGGACCTGGCAATATACACTTGTAATCCGAAATACTCAGGTTGATGTGGGAAAATGGCAAGCTAGATGTCACCTTGAACAGCTTAGTAAGACTCCATTTCGAAATAAAAACAAAATTAAGCCACAAAAATAGAGATCCTAAAAAAATAGAGATCCTAGGAGCTAGACATGATGGATATAAATGTGAGAACAACAGTGTATAAGACATTGTCTCTCTCTGGACTTGAGAAATGAGCTCAAGAATGTTGTGGGGAGAACACTTACAGCAATCTTGAAGAAAGTCACTGTGAGGAAGAAGAACAAGTGACATCACAGCACCTGGGCAGGACATCAGGCAGCTCAAGGGGTCTGGAAACATCTCCAAAGTAGTTCTAAGTTAGGGGAGGGAAACTGTTACTGCTATCAATGGTGGTGCCAAGGCAATCAGGTAGTGGAGGACACTCAAGGTTGAGGAATTGTAAGTTGTTCATTGGGCTGGAGCACTGAACAGAGAAGGAAATAGAGACAGGACACTCGGACAGAAACAGATTCCTTAGCCTAAAAAGCCTTATCTTATAATGGGGGGAAATCCAATAACATTCACACATACAAACAGCTCCGGTGTTGATGGCGCTAAGAATTAAAAACACAGCAGATAAGAATGGGGAGGAATACAGGCAGGAATTGCAGAAAAAGTATTATTGTTATGCTTCTTATTTTAATATCATTTTACTATTTAACGTATTTTATTAGAATGAATCAAGGGAGAGTAGACGATGGAGCTGAGATATCAATGAAGACTGAGACTATATATACATGTCCCTCAACAACATGTTCCCATGGTTACTGGTCTTTTCCTGGGTAGGACAGGAGGATCCCACAGGAGGATGCTGACCAGAAAGGGATGGGATCTGCCTCATGTATGAAAATAATCACTATAACTGCTGATGGAAGATAGACTATGAAGCACACATTGAAGGACAAGAGAGGAGCCACCACAGTCATATCAGGGAGGATCCATAAGGAACATTCTCCAGAAAGCTACACTAAAGCTGACTTCAGGTCCAGGTTGATGCCTGGCATCATGATGGCCGAGTGGGAAGATATAAGTGGATGGATTGTGGAGATGCCGATAGATTCCTAGATGCTGAAGAAGAGTGATACCAAGGGGCTGGAGAGATGGCTCAGTGGTTAAGGCACTTGCCTCCAGTGCCTACGGCCCTGGGTTCAATTCCCCCAGAACCCATATATGCCAGACCCACAAGGTGGTGGCCCGGTGTTTTCTCTCTCTCTCTCTCTTAAAAAAAAGAGTGACACCAAGCCATCAGGATTTATTCTGAATGTGCTGTCCCAGCTGTTTAAAAGCACAGTTTCTGAGTTAGGGAAGCCTGTGAGTGAGCATGTGTGGACTATAAATAATAATTTGTTAGCATGATATTTAAGGTCATGTTAGAAGAAATGATTGGAAATAGAAGCATGATAGAGAAAATAAAAGCCAGTGAACAAAGTTCTGGAATATTCTAATCTATGGAAATGAAGATTGACCATAATTAGAACTTGAACTCTTCTTGTCAAACTTGCTGAGGACTTTGACAGAATCATTAAATAGCAGGGCTGCAGTGACTTAAATTCCATTTAGCTATGAATGGTGTTTTCTGTTTCTTTTCTGAAGCAACTATAGAGTCCTACTTTGCTGAGTGATATCAACATGTCATTGAAATATGGGTTTTAAAACTTGAGAATTAATGGAAATATACAAGGTAGCAGTTAATCAACTTTCTGGATTAAGGTGCTTCCAAACACAAATGCTACACATTAGAAGTTTTAAAGTAAACTATACCAGTAACAATTCATTTCTAATTCATAATTATTGTAAGCTTCTCCTGGTTCAAAAAGTGATGAAGGGCTGGAGAAATCCTGGAATATTTTTAAAAAATCTTTATTATGAAGAAGTAGATACATTATATGTGCAAATCTTGTGAAGTTGCCACCCTTTCCCTCCTCACTGTCCCCTACTCTCTGGGGTCCTTCCTTGGGGCACATACTGGATCTGTCCATAGGTTAGCGGGTTATGAACTGCACCAGAGGAGACAGTTTTACTTTTACTTTTTTTTTTCCTTCCCCCTTTGTGTATTGTTGCTGGGGGGGGTGATGTCTCTGGATATTCTCCCCCACCATGGCTCTTACATTTTTTTCCTCCCTCTCTTCCACTCAGTTCCCTGAGTCGTAGTGGGTGAGTTTATACTGGAATACTTTTGAGTCACGAAGATCATCAGGTAAGATTTATTTAGGTGGTTTGAAGATTTTCCGTCCCTAAGTTGGTTAAAAAATTTCTAGAGGACTGAGTGTGCTTTTAATAATTTTATTTAAAATTTTAATGCTTTATGCCACCCAGGACAAATTATATGGACTTGTATATGTGCATATAACAAGTAACTACTATTGCCAGTAAATTGTGTGCGGGGGTCTCTGGGGTGGGTTTGTATGCTCTATTACCTGGCAACTGTTTAAGCAAGCCTCTCAACATTTTATGCCCCCATTTTCTTACTAGCAATAGAAGCACGTACCCTGTAATATTGTTTGGATCTAAAATATGTTAATGCATGCAGAAATTCTTAGAGCTAAAATTTGGTAAAGGAAATAATAAACATTAGTTAAATTTTTATTGTAATTGGAAAATATGCAATTATAACTGTGATGAAGTAGATGATGTACTAATAGGGCTATTGACATGTTAGAAAGAAATACCAGTTTGAAACAAACTGGAACAGAGGAGAAAAATCTAGACGTAAGGCTGCACATTGTTCATCCTACCCATTTGTATATCTCTGTCTCCTAACGGGTCAAATAAAGGGGTTAAAGCAGCTGACATTTTGTATATATTTCAGCTTTAATTGATAACATGACCTGAAGTAGACCATCTTGAAAGGTCTAGCTCCAGAATTCTATGATGCTATATTTCCATAGAATGGAGAATTTTGATCACAGCTTTACGTATCTGCTTGGTCTTCACACTGTAGATGATGGGGTTCATGACAGGAGGGATCATCAGGTAGGTGTTAGCAATCATGGTATGGACATAGGGTGGAGCTCGTTTCCCAAATCTGTGAACAAAGGACAGACTGATCAATGGAATATAGAATATAGCCACAGCCCCAATGTGGGAGATGCACGTGCTGAAGGCTTTCTTCCTCTCTTCTCTGGAAGCTATGCTGAGGACGGTCCTAAAGATCAGAACATAGGAAAGGAGGATGAGGACCGAGTCCACGCCTACAGTAGAAATCATGGCAGTCAGTCCAACTGCACTGTTGATCCTGGTGTCTGTGCACGAGAGCTTCATCACATCGGGGTGGAAGCAGTAGGAGTGGTGGAGCACGTGACTTCCACAGAAGGACAGTCTTTTAAGAAGCGAGACCATTGGTGTCAGCATTAGGGTCCCCCGATGACAATTGTCACTCTGATTTGAGCTATTCTGGAGTCAGTCAAAACAGAAGCATACCTGAGGGGATTTGAGATGGCCACATAGCGATCAAATGCCATGGCCAACAGCACTGAGGATTCCATGACAGTGAAGAGTTTAATAAAGAACATCTGTGACAGGCAGGCGTTGAAGCTGATCTCCCTGGCATTGAACCAGAAGATCCCCAACATGGTGACCAGAGTGGATATGGACAGCCCCAGGTCAGTGGTGGACAGCATGGAGAGGAAATAATACATGGGTTGGTGGAGGCTGGGCTGGGAGATAATGGCCAAGAGAATCAGGCTGTTTCCTGAGAGCGCAGTTGCATAGAGAAAGCAGAAGGGAATGGAGATCCAGGCGTGGAAGGCCTCCAGCCCAGGAACACCAGTGAGCAGGAAAATGATGGAAGAAGTAATATTCTGGAAAGTTGACATGCTGGATTAATAGTACAGAAGAAGCCTGAAATAAAATGCCACTTTTTGTGTATTATTCGTATTAAAAATAAATTAAAATTCACCAGTGATGAATATCTATTTGATATATAAAAATATGAATGGACCAATTTAAAGTCTATTAAAAATACATAACATTTTAACTACTGTAGTCCTTCTATTTTCTTTTTAAAGATTTTTCTTAGCCAACAAATGTTCCTGAGGAGCTTTTCTGTTTGATATGTTTATATCATGTGAGTTTTCTTTTCACTCTTCTCATTGTAGATGTTACTGATGACACATGATACTACCTTTGACCTGATAGAATGTGCTATTATATTTAACTATATCTCTGCTTTCAATTTGCTTAAAGATTTCCTTGTGATAATGTACTTCATAGGATGTACCTAATGAAATATTGTTGTCTTCCTTTGGAGGTGTAACTTTATTGAAAAATACCACTTTTTTTTCATTGAATAGAAGATTGCAGACAAGATAGATGCATGAATTGGAATACAGAAATTAGTGCCATGGCTGCAGAGAATCCAACGAGAAGTAGCTAGGTTTGAGACAGGCTTTTCAGTGGAAAAAAGTACTAAATGGTAAACAGGAAGTCTAGCCTACAATCAGTAATGGAGGGAAACATAAATGTTTCTGGACCTGACATATTCACCTACATAAGGTCACCCACCTAAACGGTCATCTAAGGGAATCCTATTTAAGACAAATTGGGAAAAATTTAATTGAAATTATCAGAAAATTATTAGAAAAAAAGAAGAAAGGTTTTTGAGCTGACAAGACTTTAAAGTTTATAGTAATGAGTCTTTGAGAAGTGATGAAATTAATATCTGAAATGTATGATCAAATATATTAATGAAAATGGTAAATAGTAATAATGTATTGTGCACTTCAAAAAAGTGGCAGGAGGATATTTTCACTGTTATCACCACATAAAACTAATCAAAACTTGAGATTGTTGATAAACAAATTAGCTGGATTTGCTCATTCCAGAACCTATGCATTTATGGAGACACCACATTATACCTCTCATAAGTTATACAATAATTATTTATTACTTAAAAGTAATTTTAAAAACCAAGCAAGATTTTTTAAATATAAATGAGAACAAAAAAGGAAGAAGAGAATGATCCGAATGTGAACATTCCATAGGTTTGTAGACTGTAGAGAAGGCTTTATAGGAAAAGCAGTGGAATATTTCTGTGTATTACCGAAGCTGAAATTAAGAATTCCTAGACTCTCCAAATGCCGTGTGTAAGAGAGTTGAGCAAGAATTTCCCCTTGATGCTGTCTTTCACTCACAGGCATGCTTATAGAGAAGCTACCTTTGACATAGTGCTGGGTTAGCAGCTAAGGGATAATAAATACAAAATCTTCCTTTAAAGAATTTACAATCAAGTGAGGGAGAAAGATCAAGACTGATTTTCAATAACTTCAACTGGGATGCAATAATACATAATAATTTTTTAGAATGCAAAAGGGTTTCTTATATGCCTATTAATTCTGGGAATCATAATATTTTTTTGCATGCAATGACTAAATTGAGATTTTTTTTTGCCATTGACCTTTTTAGGAAGTCGTTGCGATGACTTAAAAAAAAATAAAACTATTAACCGAATCATTTCTTTTTTATCTTCACTTCTTACTGGCTTTCCTTCTCAATAATTCAATTTATTCATCACCTATTCTCCTTGGTAATTTTTTCTTCCCCTTTTTTGTAGAGAGATTACAAACCAAGCCATAGAATATAGTTTGGCCTGCTCTGTCCTCACCCCAGCAGAAGAGAACTCAGATCTTTCCCCCTACAGCTAAGTCATTCATTGCTTCTTCTTTCCACTCATCCATGCAGGATCCAGGAAGAGGATTACACATTTCTTTTCACACAGCCAGTAGCTAGTTAAACTATTGAACATTTACTATAAACAGTTCAGTTCAATTGCAAACACATACTAGAGACTCACGGAGTTTTGTGTGTTGGCCCCTAGAGTTGAAATGGTGGTTTTGTGTCTAAGGAGACCATAGAAGTTGTGAGAGGCTGCACACACCAAAGGCAAGAAACATTCTCTTTAACAAATCTAGTGACTGACTAGCAATGAAAATTAATTAATTTTGAACATGGATAGCACATCAGATACGTTATAGGTACAGTGTATATCAGAAGGTCAAAGAAGTACTCCTTGTAGAGAGCACAAAATTAAGAAGATATGTGTACGAGCTAGAATAGAAAAAGCAGAGTCAGATACTGAGTATCTGTTTACATACACGTGTCTTTAAATGTTAAGAGGAATTAAAGAGGGCCGAGTAGATGAATGATCACATTTGAGTGAAAAAAAAAAACAGGATAAGGATTTTCTGACATAGATACTATGAACAATGATATGAATGACAGATCACTATAAGCAAAAATCACATAGTGTGTCCTTAAATATAAGGCTGGGTTCTTTGGGAGATGAAACTGGAAAATTAGCAGACAGGTCATTAAACACTCTGAATTTCTTGGAAGGATTATGAATTTAGATTTCAGTTGCAGAGCCTCAGGATCCAGGCATTTCTAAATATTTTCTGAATAAGTAAACAAATCATTTTTCCATTTCTTCTAATTTAACTCCAACAAAATTCCTTTCCTCCTTTAGTATTTTGTTTGGTTCCGTTGGTTCCTTTTCTGCAGTCTGCAACACTCACATTTTCCTCTAACTCAATAATGAAAGCTTTCCACATTTTAATGTAGATATTTTCAACACATTCATTTCACCTAAGACATATTGAACATCTGTCATTATTGGCCTCAGCGCTTGGATAATAAAGGACACGTCATAAAACCTCATTTCTCCCTCGGTTTTCTGTTGTACCTTTAATATGACGAAAGAAAAAAGATCTTTGAAAAACTATTTGCTTTTGTTTATTTGGTAAGTTAGGATTTTTTTTTTTGCCTTACAATACTCAGAAAACTTTACAACTGATGTCACTAATAATGAATGATCTTCCAAATGCTCACTATAAAAGTTTAATTTCAGATTTGTTTTCCTCTCCACCTCAATTTTTCCTGCCTCTTCCTTAATATTTTCTCCTTCAGTAGCCACAATGATAAGCTCCTATGTGAAGATTTCCCCCCTGTTTATCAGTGTTGCTCTCTAACTTGCAAACTGTGATCTTAAAGAAGGCCCTCTCCTTTCCGCTCTTCATGCACTCTCCTTAGAATGTTCTAGCTATTATGGTGCTTTAAATAGCACTTATATTCCAATGGCACTCAAGGCTGGAAGATATCCATGGTATGTATCTCCTGGATCTACTTCAGCAGTTACCAGGATGGTGGATGGCTTAACCAGGAAGGTAACCAGACACAGCAAGGTGGCCAAATCTGCAGTTTCGAGAAATCCTAGCAGCACTTTGGAGAACATGTCAAAATTCTCTGCTTCAGTTAATGACAGAAAGTGAATAAAATGCCTGTTTCTGAGGGTCATTTCCACCGAATCCCTCAGACACTCAGTATGGGTCAAACATAACTCATTCTCAGTCCCCACTCCGCACCCGAATTTTCTTCATGTGTTTCCTTATCAGCCAAGATGCTGAGCTCTAGCAATCATCCAACTAGAATGCATACACACACTCATTATTTTTTTTATTGGTTCTACTTCTGAAATATCAAAAATAGAGCCACAGGTGGTGGCAGTAGGAAAACTGTTTCTGGACTGCCACCAAGTACTTGGACTTGTGTTTTATCATTGAAAAATGTACCTGCTCATATCAGAGACTAAGACAGTAAATTTGGAGTTATCAAATTTATCCAAATTACCCTGTATTTTTTAGACAAGATCTCTGGATTACTTGGAAGATAAGGCTCTTTTTCTAGTTCCTAGGTATTGCTTGTGCCTGTTCTTAGCTGCCGATGGAGAGAGCACATAGCATCATCAATATTCGCGAAGCTATTGCTGATGGTCTATAGTCTGTGACTGACCTGGGTTTTGGATCCATGGAGGCTTTTTACAGCAATAAAAAGTATTCATAGTGATAGTTGGCATCTATCAGACAATAGAGGTATTGTGTTAAGTGCTTTATTAATACTCAATGTTTTAATTCTTATTATAAAAGCATGTGATAGGTATTATTAGAGTCACATTAATCTTGCTTTTACAATAAATAAAGTACCAGAGAAGTTATGAAATATATTCAGGATCACACATAGCTGGTGAGTAAAAAAGCCTGGATTATGAAACTCATTCTTTTTAATTTCAATGTTCATGCCCTCAAAATATTTATTTAAAAAATTCCTTGAATCCAATTTTCTCATTGACAAGATTGGATGTGAACTGTGCTTAGTATAGCTCAGACATGTAGATGTTCAAAATTGGTATTTTGAAAATGTTTATTTATTTATATTATTTCAAACAAAATTTTATTTATTTTTGAAACAAGGTCTTATGTAGACCATGCTGGCCTTGTAGTTGAGGGACAATGACTTTGAACTCTTGTTCTCCTGCCTCCACCTCCCAAATGGTGGATGATAGGTATAGACTGCTAAATCTGGCAGTAAATTTGTATTTTTAGTAAGAGTAATCGGATTTACAAATGAGATTCATTGATCATATCAAATGTACCAGCCCACTAATTAAACCATTTGACTAAGAACAGGTCATCCAAAGCCTGCCATGGAAAATCCAAGCACCCATGCTGTGTAGATTTCCTGGGAATAAATAGTTCAGATACTCTCACCTTCTTCAGCCCCGGTCCCACTAGCTTGTCTAGTTCTGCACATCCTGATGAAAATTAACAAGAAATCAGAGCACAGCCAGGCATTTTCACTGAACAAACATTTTTACTTACAGAGCCCATACAGCAGTTCTGCAGTTCGTCTCAGGCAAACTCAGAGGGTTGGAAGAGGCTTCAGATGCAGGGGGAGGCTGAGCTTATAATGAGACTTACCCAGCGTGGTTAGAGATAAGCACAGAGCTAGGAGACCAGTTTCTGATCCCAGTGCTAATTCTCTGTGCCTCTGGGGTGGGGAGGTTCCCAGAGGACTTCTGTTGCCTGATACAGTCTTTTTATATCTGTTCTAGTATGTGATTATTTATTGTGGCTACGTGGTTTATGGGCTGATGCAACTTTTTTTTCCTTGTGATATTTTATTGAAGAGTTTTTTTTTTAAACAGCTTCACTGAGATATAGTATACATGCTATAAAACCTGTCTATTTAGAGTGTATAATTTAATAGTTTTTAGAAAATCACAGAATTGTGCAGTGGTCATTATCACAATCTAATTTGGGGAAATTTTCACCACCTGACCTCATAACTTCACAACCATTAGCAGGCCATTTGAAGTGGATTAAGAAATGAATATTGTATCAAATGGCTTAAGGATATCTCCTATTAGGAGCATGGGTTCCATCCACTCCAGAGTTCCTCAGCATCTATCGTTAGAGTGGTACTCTTTCTTTACTTACGTGTCATTTTTGCTGCAGCAACACCTTACAACAAGTACAATAATTTATTTACCCATACATGTACCTGGTAAGGATTTTATAAGGGCATCATATCTTCCTAATGTCCTATAAATGTTAGATATTAAAGATCAAAGAAAAATACAATGTAGACCTTACTGATCAGTGATTTAGCTCAGAAGACAGGTTATTTACAGTATTTACATGTAAAAGTTATCAGCGAGTAAAAATCTCAGTCCACACTGTAGGTGTCCAGAAATATTATTTTGTTTGTTTTTATATGATTGTTGCCCATTTTCCATCTTGATACCCTGACCCAATAGGTTAATAAGTTTAGAGGAATGTTTTCTCTCTATTGTGTTTAGATTGTGTTCAGGAGTTGGAGATGATGGGTTTGGCCAATGACACCATCAGAAATGAAAGACCACTGTGATTATTGATCTTTACTAACTAGCATAGTACCCATAGATTGATAATGTGTATTCCGTATGGTCTCTTTAGATGCTCAGATATGCCCACCATTTCTGGATTCCTCTTGGGCTTTTGGTTCTTTGGGTCATCCTCAATTTATTTCTCATACCCTACATCCAATCTATTGGAAAAGTTTTTTTAATCTTCTTGAAAATACAACCAGAATGTGGCTATTCCTCACCATTTCCCAAAGCACCAATTTCACTGTCACAATTTTCTCTCAGAGTAATTGTAATGGTTTCCTCATCATTCTCCTGACTTCTCTTGCCTCTCACCACGTCTTTTCTCCACACACACACACACACACACACACACACACACACACACAAATGTCTTGGCTTGAGATACTTTATTTTTATATAAAATTATAAAATAATGATACAAATAACAATATTTCATTTTGCATTCTATGTCTAGTACTATGCTAAGGGCTTGTGGCAGACAGAATTATGCCCCCCCCAAACATGCTCACATCCTAACGCTTAGAACCTGTGACATGGTCAGAAGGACTTTGACTGTATGGATAAAGTGAAGGACTTTGAGATAGAGAGATTAGCTGTGTTGTCTGTGTTGGTCCAGTCTACTCAATGCACCCTTGAAAATGGAGAACTGGAGAGATAGAAGTAGATGAAGGACTTAAACCAGTTTTGCTGGTTTTGAAGATCACCAAAAGACCACTAGCCAAGGACCATGGAAAGCCTTCAAGAAGAAAAGGGAATTGACTTACCATCTTGACTTGATCTCAGTGAGACTCTTGTGAACTTGTGACCTACATAATTCTAAGATAGTGATATGATAGAAAAATTCATTACTAGTCTGACTGATACAGTTTCCAAAGTTTAAACAGTATAAGTGACCGAATCAGGCTTCTTAGTTGTAAGTATTGTGTTCAGTATTCAAATTTTAGGATTTTTCCCAGTATTTCAGTTTTCAAAACTGATCATTTAACATCTTCATGTGACTGTTAATCAACTGCTACTTCCAACTGATAGTGTGCACACACGCTCAACAGCATGTTTGTACGAGACTATATTTTTAGATTATTTTGCGTTGTTGTATCTCCTTACAGGGAGATTCTTGGGAACTTTGGATCATTTTCTCTACCAAATTGTAGGCTCCTGAGTACTTTTCCATCAGTCTCAGAAAGTACTTTGGGAATAGTCACATTTATTTTTTCCCATGGCTGAAATGTTCCTCATCTCTCAGAGCAATAGTATTTCTACAGTGGTAGCACATACATTCTGTTTTGGATCTTGGTATATGCACATGTCTCTGGTGTGCATATTGATCAAAGGTCTCACACACACCTTGGTACACTTACCTCAAAGTGTGGTCTTTATTTACTGTTTTACTTTCATATCATTTTAGACAAACTACCACTTGTAAATTTATTAAGCACAATTTTCCTCAGTAAAACCACAAGAGAACATTTTTTCATTAAGACATTAGCATTAATGTCATTGAAACCTGAGAACATATCTCAGTCTGTAATGTCATTGGAGTTCATATTAATATTCTCCAAATTTGGTAACCAATATTGGAGGGTAAGAGTTGGACATAATAAAAATGTGCTGTGGGGACTTGAAATAAATCTTACTTATTTGTGTCAACATTTACTGCAGCAAACAGTAAGATATTCTTACATATCAATCAACAATTTTTTAAATTTACAATACCTAATGTTATGTTGCTCTGTTATGGTGGGTTAAGCAATGTTTTACAATATTTGCATAAATATTATGGAAGTAGATTTTACAGTGAATGGTTGTTTTAAAATGTTCATGTTATTCCATTTCAAAAATTTATAAAAGGAAAATATTAAAGATTCAGGTTACATTTTATAAAGAGGAACATTGACTACAGTATTATTTACAGTAGTCAAAATATAAAAAATTCTCTATCTGCTTCTGGTTCTTCTAGTCTGTGCTGATTCTTCGTCTGGCAGGTGAACCACACACTCACATGCAGTACAACTCTGCCATGCTTTCCACTGCTATGGTGAACAGAAAGCTCCTGAAACCATGAGCTCAAATCAAATTTTCCTCCTTTGTTTCTGCCATGTATTCAGTCATAGTGACATGAAAATAACTCATACAATAGGGAAATGATTGGACATTTTTCCTTGTTGAATTTCTACTTGAATTTTACATTAAGACTATGGTTGTCAAAAGAAAGACGTTTAAAGAGGGATTTGTGTTTTCTCATGATGATAATCAATTCTTTCAGACTGAAGAAATTCACTTCCTATATAATTTTATAGACACCGAAATGAAAATATAAATTTATATTTAACTACTAAGTGTTAATGTATGAAGGTTCCTTACATCTTGGACGAAAGCTTATATTTTCATTATATATAACCTAAAAATGGGGGAAAGAAAATTTGTTCAATTATATTGAACTTTGAAGAGTATGAAACAAATAAATGTTCATAAATACTGTGTCATCATAGTTAATTCTTAGCAGTAGGCATGCAGTTGTATACAAATCGGTTTTCATTTTTCCATTAAACACATGTTCAACAACAACAACAAAATTCTCAATGATACCAAATATATAAACTGTTTTTGTCAAGTCCTGGGATGTTATTCAACCTTTAAAATTCATGTATGTAGCCACTCATGTGCTGTTGTGGGACAGAAAATGAGTAGGTTTCAAGACTGTGAATCTTCTAAAAGAAATAGCTTTATATGGGATTTAGAGGCCTGAAGAAAATCAGGTAATCTAGGAATACTTTATTCAATCATAGAAATACACTCAGAAGCAAGAAACCAAAAAATAGAAGCAAGACCTGATCTATTTAGACCACTGTTCACAAAAACTTGTGCTAGCCTTAGAGTATCCACTTTCCCCTAGTTCTGAGAAAAGCTTAATTAACTTCTTTTCCTGGATCTAGCCATATTGATTTATTAGCAGTTTTCTACTTGTTGGTTTGGTCAACACTGAGTTCAATTTCAGTGTATATAAAAATGCAGTTTGGCCTTTCTCTTTCTGTGAACTCCTGCTGAGTATTTCTAGAGTTCCCAATCATTCCACTCCTCTCTGTTCTCATCATGTCTTGATCATGCTTCCAGCAAAGTTTTTCATCCATTTATCCTTATAAAAATATTGCATAAGGCCTGAGGATGCAGCTCAGTTGCATAGCATTTACTGAGCTTGTATTAGGTCCTGATTTCAATTACTATTACTACTAAAACGTGATAGTTACATTGCATATTTGACATTAAAAAAGATGCTGAGGGTGTAACATTGAATGCAATAGCTAACATCCCTTATAGATAGATAGATAGATAGTACAGTTTTAAGTCTTGTGGGCAATATTAATAGGTACATGGGACATTGTATATAAGATGTTAATTAAAAATTATTTACTTTATTTGCAAGGGGAGAGAGAGAAAGAGAGAGGAAGAAGAAGAATGAGGAGAAGGGGAAAGGAAGGGAGGAAAGAAAAGAGAGGGAGAGAGAATATGGACACACCAGGTCCTCTAGACACTGTAAACAAACTTCAAATGCATATGCCACTCTGTGCATCTGAGTTTACATGGGTACTGGGAAATCAAACTCAGACTGGTAGGCTTTACTCAGGCTGGTACCTTTAACCACTGAATCAGCTCCTCAGACACAAATGATTGAAGAAGGGTATTAACAAAATGTTTCTGCTATGAGAGGACCTTGCATGAAAGCTGTAATAACAATAAAAAAAACTTAGTTTGAATCATAATCCACATTTTTATGGATACCTCAGTAAAAATACTGGTATAGATCACAAAGATTAGGACAACCCAGCTTCTGTGATCAAGGGAAGGCAACTTGTCAAATTAGATCTATTGAAAAGGGAAGGATTTCCCTAGGAGAGGGAAGAATAAGAGCAGGAGACTAGAAAAGGATGGAGAGAAAAAGGAAAGTTAAGGGAATGTTCTAGCCATAGTGATCAGTAGGGCATTTTATTTCAGTGACATACTGAGTGTTAGGTTAGAGAACAGTGAAGAAGGAGAACTAAAGGGGAAAAAAGAAAAATAAACATCAAAACCCCACAAAATTCAGCTTTCATAAATTTGTTGGCCAATTACAAATCATAAAATCTAGGGCTATGGCTATTTTAATTTTAATGTCAATAACAACAAAAATCTGTTCACAGTTGCCTATGGGGCTGAATTTTGGAAT
Source organism: Zapus hudsonius (assembly GCA_004024765.1). Taxonomy (NCBI): domain Eukaryota; kingdom Metazoa; phylum Chordata; class Mammalia; order Rodentia; family Dipodidae; genus Zapus; species Zapus hudsonius. The sequence goes on from PVHP010015020.1 coordinate 31,571, forward strand.
TAAAAACACCTTAATACTGCCTCGGAGAACAGAATGAGAGAAGGAGAAGACTGGGAGGTGAGCCAAATCACGTATGTTCAGGGAGTTAAAAATGAGTTGAGTAGGGTGAAGCAGAAAGACTGGCAAAGACGGTGCCTTTAATACCAAAGCCAGAGGCCAGACTTTTGAGCACCCCAGGAAGACAAGGGATTAAAAGCCGTCATATAAGATGATAATTGCCTTTTCATATGGCAAACTTAATCATGGGCTCCTTTAGGGTACATATTACATCTTTCATTTCAAAATCCTGTACATAGCACCTGATATATGTTAGGCAATAAATGATAATTTATAGTTGATATATTGAGAGATGATAATAGCAACAAAGTAATAACAACTATGAATAGTGACTATTAACATATTTTGAGTGAATAAAGACCTTTTGATGGACTAATATTAGGTCATTTTATTTATTTTACAAAATACACTTATAAAGCTGATATAATTATGTTTTCTATATTTAAATAAAAAACACAGGAGAAGTTACACAATTATTCCATGGTCACGTGATGGGTAACAGAAGTGAGCTTTGGACAAGGGCTATCTGGTTACAGACACTTTGAGTTGAACCAATACTCTGTTAACTCTTCTAAAAGTTTTTTTTTTTTGTTAATGTTACTCATCGTAAAGATTAGTGTTATTTGTTGTAAAAAAGGATGGGTTTTATGACGACATTTTCAAAAGCGTATCATGTATTTGACTATATGATCTCCCCATTTCCCTCCCTGTACTCTTTCTCCCATCAGGAGCAAACTTCTCTTCTCCCTGAAAATACATATATTCATAGAAACACAGGAGAGAGAAACTATATTATATTTGTCTTTTAGGCTTGGCTTATTGTGCTTAAAAAGGTAATCACTAATTTTCCTGGATTAATATTTTCCCTTTTCCTGTAAATTACATAATTTCTACTTCTTCATGACAGTGTAAAAATCTCCATTGTGTTTTTATGCCAATTTTTGATGTCAATTCTGTTCATGGACCTCTAGGCGGATTCCATACCTTCACCTTATGAATAGTGCTGTGATAAACATGGAAGAACAGGTGTCTGGAATATGTGTACTTAGATTCCCTTTCGTGTATTCCCAAGAGTGGTATAGCTGGACCATATGAGCTTTTTGAAGAATCTCTGTATTGCTCTTCATAACTGACTATAGTATTTCACATTTCCACTAGCAGTGTGTATGGGTTCTTTTTCCCCTGCATCATTGCCAGTATTCATTGGTTTTTTTTAATGATAGTCATTTTGATAGAAAAAGAAGTCTGAATATACTTTAGATTTGCACTTTCCTGATGGGCAAGGATGGTGAGCATATTTTTAATGTATTGGTCATAGATAGAAGCAAGTAAGGCACTCAAAATATTTAAGTCCTGGGACAGGCTAATTAGAATGGAGGCTCAACTAGTCAAGATGAGCACAAATTATTAAATCCTCTGTGTCCCCATTCATATTATTGCATTGGCTAATAAGCAATTTAAATCCCTTGGTTTGCATGGGAATAGATCTCTGGATCTGTTTTATCCCAATAGGATTCTTAGACCAGAATTAGCATCCTCAGCATGGGCAGTAAGACCTTCACATTTATATTCTTGTAACACCCAGGGTGGATCCTTTTAAGACTACTAATTTCCTTAATTTATTCACATGTATTTGTGTGTCTGAATGTGCCATAGTCTCTTGCCACTGAAAACAAGCCTCTAGCTTTATCTGGGCAACTGGCTGGTTTTGCATGCAAAACCGACTCCCCAGCCCTCAGCATTTCCTTTTTCTTTGGAAGCATTTATTTGAATTGTGCATGTTTCCAGTGATCTATTACACATTTCCTGGCACATTAGTCCAGAGCTGGGAAAATGTCTCCCCACCAGTTGAAGTGCTGTTTAAGGAAAGACTGGTTTTGCTAGTCTATGATGCCCTCAAAAGACTGTATATTTTCTTAGGTTCATGATGAACTTCTAGAGGAAAAAAAAAAGTGTTTCTTTTAGTCTTTCCCAAGGATTTAGAGATAAAAAGGAGAGGGAATAAAATAGATCATTTAAAGAATCATCTTTTTTTTTTTTTGTTTTGTTTTTTGAGGTAGGGTCTCGCTCTTTTCCAGGCTGACCTGGAATTCATTGTGTATTCTCAGGGTGGCTTTGAACTCAAGGCAATCCTCCTACCTCTGCATCCGAGGGATTAAAGACGTGCGCCACCATGCCAGACCTTAAAGAATCTTCTGTGTAGTCACACTGATGGAAAGGGTTTCCTCATTCTTTTATATTGAAGGTGTTTGTAAAGGAGAGTCCTCATTCCTGAATTATCTCCCTTTGGGTTCTGCCAGCAAAAAAGAACCTGTTTCTAGCCAGGGAGGAGACCAAGGTGTTGCCTGAATTCAGACTAACAGGGACCAGGGCTTGGCTGCATCCTTCGGAAATAGTGTAGACAGAGGACCTTTTGGCCAATAAATTTGTGAGGTTGATACATAATCTGTTTCTCTTTCTCTTTCTCCTATCTTTGGTGACCCTTCAGAAAACAAGAAACATGATCAGATGAGACAACTCTTAAAATCCAAAAATTGTGTGCATAAGGTCAGTGTTTTAAGAGCATTGATGATTTCATGAATCCATCATCCTGACACAGATGGTTATGACAGTCAGCTAACAAGCAAGTGTGGTTAGATTGTTACTGAATGTAGCAGGCATCAAGTACACTACTGAGCCTTAAAGGCTTTATTATTAATTGGCAAGTCCGAAAGCCACTGCGAGTGTCTAATTTTAACAAAACCTGGCTGTCAAAAATTTAATTCTCCTCTACAAATACATATATTCAATCAATTTACAGGCAGGTATCAGAGCAACCTCTTATGTTTATAAACTGGCAACGGACACACAAATGGGGTTAAACATCTCCTTAAGTTGTTGGTTTAAGTGCCTTCAGGTAGGTTGGCAGCAATTTGAAAGATACTCAGCACACACAGGGAAGGGCTGGGCCCTGAATCAGATGGCCATTGGCTTCCATGATTGGAGTCACTCTCAGTTCCTCTCCCAGGGAAGCTCCATGTCTCATCTTTGCTGTGAAACTGACAAAGGACAGCTAACAAAACCCATGGACATTTCATTCATTTAACACCACTTCTCCTGTGCTGTAGTCGCAAATTGAAGGTTTGTCCTATGGCTATTTGGGGGTGACACTGGTCTCAAACATTGAAACTCCAACTCATCTACAGAGTTTCTTGGGGGAAGAGTTATCTGTCATTTGGAATACAAAGGGTTATCAGGACACAGCTGAACAGAATCTCTCCCCTAGGAATTTGCTTCTCTGCTGGGCAAATGGCAGTTTCTGGATTTCCTAGATAAAAACCTCCCCTTTTCAAATCTGTTAGTGTCCCCACTCCTGAATTATCTCCCTTTGGGTTCTGCCAGCAAAAAAGAACCCATTTAGAGCCAGTGTTGGAGACCAGGGCTGGGCTGGATCCTTCAGATATAGTATAGACAGAAGGATCTTTTGGCCAGTAAGTTTGTGAGGTTGATAAATAATCTGTCTCTCTCTCTCTCTCTCTCTCTGTTTCTGTCTTTGATGATCCATCAAAAAACAAGGAACATGATCAGATGAGATAACTCCCAAGATCCAAGAATTTTATACATAAGGTCAGTGTTTTAAGAGCATTGATGATTTTATGAATCCGTCAGGAATTGTGTAATTTTCAGATAGCTATGAAAACAGTAAGTTTAGAGGAATGTGTCAACACGAACCCAGCAATATATATTCAACAGGTAAATATGGCCTTTCAAATTAAAATATTTTATAACATTCAAAATCCTCACATCAAACAGGAACTACATTCATGAACATCCATTCATGACACAGCTTTGAAGAGATGCTGAAATCTTTTTTTTTTTTTTAAAGTATTTTTTTTATTTATTCATTTTCAAGCAGAGAGAGAGAGAGAGAGAGAGAGAGAGAGAGAGAGAGAGAGAGAGAGAGAATGCACCAGGGCCACCACCTTGTGGGTCTGGTGGGTCCTGGGGAATTGAACCAGGGGCCTCAGGCACTGGAGGCAAGTGCCTTATCCGCTGAGCCATCTCTCCAGCCCTGAAATCTTTTAAAATAAATAATGACAAGGAAAAGGAGTTGTGAATTCGCTTGTTAGGTGAATATGAAAAAGTAGCCTAGCTTCTCTGAACCTTGAGTGTTTTTTATGTGAGTCTTGTTCATTCATCTATAAAGCAGTGTTGACACCACCATTGGAGCTATCCTGGCAGTGAAAGTGTGGTGTACACAGTGAGGGTAGTTAGATGTCCTGGTGGTCTGGTTACAGGGATGTTTAATTCACAGTCTTGGCCTTGGGAGGATTTTCAGTGAGGGATAAAAATATTTTAATATGTCCAAGAACAGTTATTTAATATTGGCAAGAAAACTCATGGGTGGTTTATGTAGTATTTGCCCTTTTTTATCTTTATCATTTTATTTAAATTATTTTTTAAGTGACATTATTTCTGAACATAGACAATGATCTGACATGCTTTTTTTTCTTTTCTTTTAAGAGCATCTTAGATGTTTATTCTTACTAAATACTCAGTCAGAAACATACTGGTTTCACTGTATGGGCAGGTTGGCCTCGAACTTATGATTGCCTTTCCTCAGTCCCAGCACTACTTTTTAAAAAAAAAATATATATATATTTTGTCCATAATGACAGCAGGCAAAAAGCTGAGATCATGGCAAGAGATGAGCCACCACAGTCATATTGTGGAGGATCCATATGGAACCCTGCAGAGAAGGATGGATGAACAAGGGACCCACAGCCACAGCCATTCAATCAACTCAGGATAAGCCAAATGTGTTTGTGTTTTTCAGGATGCAACGAGAGAGGTGTGGCCCATCTAACCCTACCAACCAACTGTAGGCCAATGGCTGAGATCCTGGCAAGAGAATATGTGCCCTTTTGGGGCTGGATGATCTCACCAAGCTTCATGGCCTAGACGTCAGTCTATGTTATAGCTTGTTGCAGAATTTTATTACTTTTTAAGGCTAGATAGCATATACTCCATATTTTTTATCCGCTAATCTGTTGGCTATCTCCACCTTTGACTGTTATTAATAATGTTGCAGTGAAAATGGGAGTTCAGATATCTATCTCCTCAGCATATTGACTTCATTCCCTTTGGCTTTTTATTCAGAAGTGGGAATACCCAATTTTACGGCAGTCATCATTTTAGTTTTTTTTCATAAACTTCTGTAGTATTTCTCATAGCATTTTGCATATTTTTATATTCTCATCTATGTCATTAATGTACAAAGGTTAAACTTTCCAGCCTAATCATTTTTTTTTTAATACCATCTCTATCCAGGGCTAGCTTTGAACTTTTTTCGTATCTGTGGATGACCTTGAATTTCTGATCCTTCTGATTCTACCTGCTGAGTGCTCAGATTATACAAGTGTTAACCAACATGTTAACTAACAGTAGCCATCACACGGTGTGCCATGAAATCTCCTTCTGATTTGTATTTCAGTTTTAACGGTTTTCATACATTTGTTGGATGGTTGCTTTGAATACATTTCCATTTATTTTTTTCCCCTAATATGTAATTTGATCATTTTTTCTTTCTATTGAGTTGTAGGAGCTTATCTTTTACTAACTTTAGATGGAAAAATAGAGCAAAGATAAAAAATAAAAAATAAAAAGGGCACTTGTTCAGATAATTTTGATCCACTGATTTTCCATGAGCTTCCAATGCATTGCTTTGATCTCATTGAGGTCATTTAAAGCCATCTTTCTTCAGGGAGAATTTCCTTCAACATAATTAGCTTCCCAAATACTACCTGTACAAACACAGCTTTTCCCTCTATCACCAGGTGTGGTCTTATTTGCATAGAATTAATTGGTTCTTTTCAAGTATTTACATTTTTAAAAGTAACAGTTGGTATGTGCTTGTGGTGGTTTGATCTAGATGTCCCCCACAAAGGTATGTGTTCTGAATGCTTGATACCCAGCTGATAGCAGTTTTGGAGTTGGAACCTTGTTGGAAGTGTGTTGTTGGAAATGGTTATTAAAACCAGCTTCCTGTTGTTATTATAACACACCTCCCTGCTGCTGTTTGCAGTGTTGTGATAGGTGATGTCTATTTTCCCCTCATGTCATTGATTTACCTGCCATCATGATATTTCCCCTCTAGTTTGTAAGCCAAAATATATCCTTTCCTCCCATCTTTGGTAGGGTTCTTTGTCACAGCAATGAAAAGGTTCACTGTAACAATTTTGGTACCGAGAGTGGGGTTAGAACCCATGTGAGTGTTGAATCATAATTTGCTAATTATTTTTAATGTTATCTTATTTCATTTTCATTGGATGCAAAGGACTTGTCAATCATAACGGCCTTTATGATTTTTGTCACAGAGGCTCAGTTGTGAAGAAAACGAGGGTAAATTATCTTATCTGCTGACTTATTGTCCTGAGATTTTTGTGTGTTATGTCCACAGTGATAGAATTGGAAGATATTTTCCATTGCCTACTTTCATCTCCTCTTTTATAAATATGTATATGTAAATTCATTTAAATATAAATCAATGGGGGTCTTTAGGAAGTCTAGGTTTCTTTATACAGGTTACTGTGGATT
>PVHP010015021.1:0-36029 GCA_004024765.1 Zapus hudsonius
GGAATATTGAATATCTGATGCGTTCTTCCAAAGGGCTATTTCCTACACTCTGGCAGCTTTCCGTTTCTTGGCTCTGGCTGGAGTTGATTTTTCTGAGTTAGGAAGAACTCTCTGTGAACTGCATCTAATAGCTCCTCAAGATCATTGCCTTGTAAAATAGACTGAAGTAAGACTGCCCACTGCATTACCTGCAGCTCTCTCTCTCTCTCTCTCTCTCTCTCTCTCTCTCTCTCTCTCTCTCTCGCTCGCTCGCTTTGCTGCAGCCCGTCTGCCCGTAAGGTCAGAATGGCACTGCTTCTGGGCAGATTCAATCTCGGGTCAAGAATTCAATATGATACCATCTTTAAGGCACCAATAATATTTACATGTTTTACAGCTTTCCAGGTACTTCAAGGATGCTATCTCTTCAATGCTTTTTATTGCATATAATAATGGTACAAAATAATGTTCCATTTTCATATATGCATAGTACATGCTTTGGTTTTAATCGCCTCTCCTAGTCCCTCCCACCTTCTTCCCTAATAGTCTTAACAAGATGGTTGACTGTCCCCTATTCTAGGACACTTGAACTGTCATTATTCTCAACTCTTCCTGCCTCAGCCCCTCTCCTGATTCTGGGAACTAACCAGTCTGCTCAACACACCTCCTTGCTTGAGTTAGCCAGGGTTTGTTTCTACTGCTTACAACCAAGGACCCTTGTCTGGAGTAGGCAGGAATTATGGGAAGTTGGTCTCCTCCTATAAAACTGGGACTCTCTTCTGTTAAGACAGGCTGGAGTGAGTGAGTGCTCTGGAGTGTTGTGGGCTTAGCTTACTGATGTCTCTCCTGGGGCCTCATGGCCCCGTGGGTGTGGGGCCTGGTCAAGCCCTTGCGCCAAATCCAAGAGAGGTTTGCATTAAGAAGGCTGTAAGAGAAATGAGACCATTCAGGGGCCCTTTGAAGACTTGGAGGGGAGGGCAAGGTGGCATGGGCTGTCTTAAGAGATCTGTAGGAATAGCACGGGCAGGGAGAATGAGGTCCAACCTGGGAACACAGCTTTCTGCTTTGCTGAGAGCATTTTGCCAAGGCTAAGGCTTCCACATCATGTTCTCAGGCCCTAATTCTCATCATTTGGATGATAATGTCATTATGATGGGCTGAGGAGTACACTGGTAGATGACAGGGCGGTTCATTGCTATTCCCCCAACACAGAGAGAATCTTTTTTCTCAGATTCCCATCTTTGCTTTCCCTATCTTTACTGTCCAGCCATTAGGGATGATTGCAGTGGACAGAGACACAAATGTCCCCTTCTCACTCTCCTGGGTCAGGTTTAGAGCACTGAACTCCTTGCTATCTTGTGCAGAAGTCACTGTGGCCAGTGATGGAAGTGGCAGAGGCACTTTGATGTAGAAAATGTTCACACTGCAGCTTGTGATATAGAAACACTATCCCTGTCTGCAGATGTGGTAACCAAGCCACCAAGAGGTCTAAGTTAGCTCACATTGCTAACAAAAGATAATGCCGGCCCTCGAATCCAGATCTACCAATTCCAAAACTCTTTGGGAGTCTTGGGATTTTTTAAAATATTTTTTTATTTATTCATTTTCAAGCAGAGAGAGAGAGAGAAAGAGAGAGAGAGAGAGAGAGAGAGAGAGAGAGAGAGAGAGAGAGAGCGCACCAGACCTTGTGGGTCTGGCCTATGTGAGACCTGGGAACTGAACCCGGGGCCTTAGGCACTGGAGGCAAGTGCCTTAACCACTGAGACATCTCTCCAGCCCGGAGTCTTGGGATTTAATCCTAACTTTGTACTTCCCAGCTCTGGCACTGTCTCTGCAAATAGACCTTTTAGGCCCTGGGCTCTTCTACTGGTAAAAATAGTGGCAGAGATTGGAGGTGTAGATTGGCTTTACATTCTGTACTACTGATTGTTTAGTGACTCAAGAGGGCTGTGCTGGGTTTATTTGGGAAGTTCTGTGATCATTTAATGATGTCTATCTACATGGGCCAGGGAGTGAGGAAAAGCAGCCTGTAGATTACATATTTTAGCCAGTCCTGTGATCATGAAATATTTCAGGTTGATAAATGTCATGATTCCTTGAGCTTTAAGAATAAATATGCCCATCCTGACTATATTCTTTCATGCTTCTTCTTTCTTCTTGATAGATTTTAGTCTTCTATACCTATCCAAAATTCATCATCACCGGGCAACTGGTCCAGTTCTAAAGGATCTTTCTCCTAGCCTAGGCAGCCTAAGTGTGTCCATCATCTATTGCCGTGTAACAGACTATGCCAGGACTTAATGGCTTAAAGCAATAAAGATTCATTTCTCATAATACAATGGGTTAGCAGGATCTCTGTTCCACATGTCAGCTAGGACCACTCATGTGGCCGTGTTCATCTGTGAACCTGACTGGGGCACCTCGGTTCTCCACCAGATGACCTTCTGTTCTGTGTGCGATCTCCAGTGTGGTCTCTATCCAGCAAGATAGCCTGGGCATTTCATTACAGGGTGGCTTGGTTCCAGGAGGGCCACTTCCCTTAGCCTCTGCCTGGGTCACATTTGCTAATGTCTGAGACTGAAAAAGTGTCAACTTAGTGTGGGAAGATATTCCCCCAGGACTGAAATACCAGGAGACATGGTTCACTGGAAGCCAGAAACGTAACAGTTTGCCATAATAACACTTCAAGGATTCTCAGGGAGTCCTTCCATGCATGAGAGTGATCATGAAGCACGGATTGATGTGTGAGGTTATAAGGTGCTGAATTGTAAGAAGCTGCAGACAGCATCCCCGTCTGCGTGACTTCCCAGCTCAGTGGATAGTGTAGAGCACACTCTGAAAGAATATAAGCAGAGCACTTCCATTTTCCAGCTGCACCATGGATTAAATGTTTGGAATATCTTTTGCATGCATACAGATGTGTATGTTATGAGTGTGGTGTGTGAGTGTGGTATATGCATGTGTGTGTGCAGATGTGCATACCGTACATACATGTGGAGGCTAGGGGAGAATATTGGGTGCCCTCTTTCCTCTCATCTGCATGTTTCTTTGAGAAGGAGTCTCTCAGTGAACCAAGGGTTGATTATTGACTCAACCCCAGTCAGTCCCCTTTGGTTGGACATGGAGATCACTTCCATTTTTTATTACTATAAACAACTTTGCAATGACTCTTCCTAAATCTTCGAGTTTAGCCCAGTTTATTTCCTTGGGATTAATTCCAAGGGTAAGATCACTTTTACGACTGTTAATCATATTTCTAAATTGCCTTCAAGAGCTGTCATTTTTGGGTCAGACTGGCTGACCAGTAAGCCCAGTAAGTGGTTTCTGTTCCACATAGGACTGGGGTTATAGGCATGTGTGTATGTGATTGTGTGGGTCCTGGGAATCAAACTCAGAGTAAATTAGGGCCTCGCTTGCTTTTATGGTGCGCCCTCACCCACTAAGATGTCTCCCCAGCCCCTGAATTTTTTTTTCATAAAAGACAGTCAGCCCACAGAAATATATTTGACCAATAATCTAGATAGTAGGGTTTCCAGGGAAACTAAACTTCACCTATCAGTGTACCAGATCCTGAGTTTTGCCCTCTACATGTGTACTGAAACTGTTGCTTAATAATCTTCTTGGATTCTACTTACTTTTTAATACTTAAATAATTTTATTAAATAATTTTATTTTAAAATAAAATTTTATATCACTGCTATAAAAGCAACCAGTATCATTTGCCACAAATTTAAAATAGCCGTACAAGTAAATGCAGGTAGAATGAAAATCGTGATAAAATCAAATGCTGACAAGGTTGCAGAGTAACCTGATTATTCCCACGTCGCTGGTGGGAATGTAAAATGATAGATGTGTTCTTGAAAATAGTTTAACAGTTCACTTTCAAAGCTACAAGAAGACTTATCATACAACCCAGCGAGTACATTCTTGGACATTTATTCCAGAAAAAAAAAGACTTATTTTCTTGCACGAATTTAGCCATGAATATTCATAATAGTATTATACATAATAGCCAGAAAACTGGAAACCACTCGAATGTCCCTGAATATATGAATGGTTAATCATCGTACATCTATACCATAAAATACTGCTAAGCAACAAAATGAAATTATTTATAATGCACAACTTGGATAAACCTGAATGAAATTATACCAAGTGAATGAATTAATTCCAAAGGTTATATACAGCATGATTCCATTGACACGGCAGTTTAGAAAAGCCAATGTTTGAGAAACGGAGAAGATTTCAGGGATGAGAGAGAGGGTGTATATGTGTCAACAGACAATTCCTGAGCTGAGAATATTGGTGGTGACAGCTATGCAAGGCTGCACATATGACATCATTACTTAGAAGTACACACACATGGGCTGGAGAGATGGCTCAGCAGTTAAGGCATTTGCCTGCAAAGCCTAAAGACATGAGTTCGATTCCCCAGTACCCATGTAAATCAGATGCACAAGACGACTCATGTGTTTGGAGTTTGCAGTGGCTGGAGGCCCTGATGTGCCCACTTTCTCTCTCTCTCTCTCTCTTTCTCTCCTTACAAATAAATAAATAAAAATGATTTTTAAAAGAAGTACACACATGAGTGCACATAAAGCTGATGAGATCAAGGACTTTTCCCTATGCAATTTCTTGGTTTTGATAGTGTTGTTGTGTGAGATATTAACACTGGGGAGATTGGAAGCGAGGTGTGTGGAATTTTATGTGCATCTAAAATTGTTTTGAAACAAGTTAAAAATTGGGACAATTAAAATAAAAGGTGCTTATTTCTTAAAATACCTAAAATGATGTCAGTTATTACCAGTGTTACATGGGCCCTACCGTGGAAGAGTCTAATGTGTGGTAGTAATAGAACTACTTCAGGCTTCAGGAACTCGTCTGAATACCACAGACAATACTAGTATGTGTGGCACGGTGCTTACTGTATGTCAGGTACTATTCCAAACCTTCTCCAGACACTGACTCATGTAATTCTTTTATTTTTATTTTATTTATTTATTTATATGTAAGCAAGGAAAGATAGAAGAGAGACAGAGAGAATGGGCCTGCTAGGGCCTCTAGCTGTTGCAAACGAACTCCAGATACATGTTCCATTTTGTGCATCTGGCTTTACATGAGTACTGGGGAATTGATAGGCTTTGCAGGCAAGCGCCTTAACTGCTGAGCCATGGCTCCAGCCCTAACTCACTGAATTCTTATACCAGCTCTGTGTGGAAGTGTTGAGTTCTATGGGCAGTAGACACGAAGTCAGAGGTTTACATACAGGAAGTGAGGTTGCCCTTAAGAACCTCTGTTGTCACAATGAAACCATTATTTAGTGCACTTTAATATATGCTAATGAAAATGTTTTTTACAAGTGTGTGGGAGAGGTGGAAAAAATCACAGGAAAAACCCTGTGATAGACAAGACTGAGCAGAGGAGCAGGAGAGATGGGTCAGTGGTTAAAGATGCTTGCTTGCAAAGCCTGAGGGCCTGGGTTCAATTCCCCAGTACTCACATAAAGCCAGATGTATCTGGGGTTCATTTGAAGAGACAGGAGACTCTGCCACACCCATTCTCCCCCCCCCTAACAAAATTAAAAAAAATAAAAAAATAAGCCCGGCGTGGTGGCGCATGCCTTTAATCCCAGCACTTGGGAGGCAGAGGTAGGAGGATTGCCCTGAGTTCAAGGCCACCCTGAGACTACATAGTGAATTCCAGGTCAGCCTGGACTAGAGTGAAACCCTTCCTCTAAAAACCAAAAAAATAAAAAATAATTTTTTTTTAAAAAAAAAAGAGACTGAGCAGTGAAGTTGAACCATCAAGCTATTGACAGAGGTCACAGCAGCTGCAGATCCAGTAAGGGAGCTGAGCTATTTAACTCTTCATTAACTAGTCCTTGGGTGCAGGCTGCCTCAAAAGAGAAACAGACATTTGCAAATACCAGCTTGTTTTGGCTGAAGATGATGCCTGGATAAAAGTTTAACCCTGAGAACAAGGGGGGCAATCTTGAGGCTGGGGAGATGGCTTAACAGTTAAAGTACTTACCTGAAAAGCCTAAGGACCTGGATTTGAGTCCCCAATACCCATCTAAGCCAGATGCACAGGGTAGGGCACATGCATCTGGAGTGTGCTTGCAGTGGCAGGAGACCCTGGTGTGCCCATTCTCCCTCTCCCTCCTCCCTCTCTCTCTCTCTCTCTCTCTCTCTCTCTCTCTCTCTCTCTCTCTCTTACACATACATACACATATAGATAAATTATATATATATATATATACATATATATATATATATATATATAAAGTCTCCAATCTGAAGAGGAGAGGAAGCACACAGCAGTGTCCACTACAGTCCCTCCTGGGCTCACAACTACTTGGTGGATATAGTCAGTCTGCTCCTCTGAAAGCTGCTCCAGAATTATTTTCCTGGGGAAACATAAAAGAAGGTAGTAAGAAAAAGAACTATCCCAACTTTCCAATGTGCACTCATGTCCTCTGTGTCATTCTGAATTCCTCTCTGTATTAGCAACTAACTAGACTCATGTCCTTGGTGCCATTCTAGATTTCTCTCACTGTGGATTAACATACTCAGGGCCTCTGTGTCATTCTAGAATCCTCTCTCTCTCTCTGGATTAACACACTCACATCTCCTGTGTCATTCTAAATCACTTTGGATTAACATTTACACTCATGTCCTCTGTGTCATTCTAGATTTCTCTCACTCTGGATTAACACTGCGGCTGATATATCTGCTTTCTTAGTCCCAGGCTGTGGTTAGTACACATATCTATTTATTGCCAATATTTGGAGCTTAAAGAGTGGGTCCCATGTGGACTCTTAGGTTCAAATGTGTTATTTGCAAGGGTTTTATAGCAACTGTCTTACCTTTTCCTGGTGACCTTTGTCAATTACTCCTACAAGCATGGTAACTCCTTTCTTTACCTGTTGTTCTCTTGGCACGAGAAACTTGAACTGACCAGGAAGCTTACAATTTAATTAGATTACTTTGTCACTGATAGAAGGAACTTTCCAGGAACCAAGTCCTCTGGGCCTGTGGAGCTGAGGTCACTGGGGATAACGACCAGCAGAGAGCTGTTCTGGCTTCCACCCACTGGGTCCCGGATAGGAACATGCAGGTAGCTATTTGACTTGCAGAACCATATGATGGTCATTGATTTAGGGTCTGAACTATATTGTGTGTCTTGGCAATCCATCTCTGCAGGACATCTCCTCAAAGATGATACTTGAGATTATTCAAAAGTAATCTACGTCACCTCTCCCCTGTGTGAAGCAGATGAGCTGTGTAGATTGCCCCTGAACCTATGGATCCCATGATCAAAAGTCCATAGCCACACCTCCTCTGCTGTAAAGTGAATCCAGTGGTCTCATACAGCATTTGGTAAGATTCTGTTCCAGGGAATCAAACACTCTGGAACTTCTCAGATAATGGTATTAGTTGAGCCTTATGGTCAGGAAAGAAATTCAGGCACGGACTGTGCATTAATTCCAGTGTTCTGGCCCTATCAGAGCAGAACGATTCCAAGGTAGCTAATTTTCCTCCAGGTTCCGCTTGGGCCTTTGGAAGGATAGTGGTGCCACAGCAGGGTGCTCAGCGTTGGTGTTTGATGCTGGTAGGCTGACATTGGACACTCATGGGAAGTAGGACCAGCTTTGCTGTGTGTTCATGATGTGACCCTAGGCATGGCTTCTATCCCTGCCATGACCACTCTCTTCATGAACCATCATGGCAGCATTGGAGTGGCTGAAAAGAGGTTGGCTGGAATCCATCACTGTGGAATTCTGCTGGACTGTTCCACATATGTTCCCTTCGATGGGTGTGGACTTTGTAAGATCCTGATGCTTTGTGGATAATCTATAGGTTCACCACCTGCCTCTTTCTCAGCTCACCTTGTCCTGTCTTTCTCTTTCCAGATCTTTGACCACTAAATCAAGCCAATCACCCCTATTCACGAATCTATATGTGTTCTTATGCTAGGCCACTTTTCATTACGCATAAAATTGATGACCAGCTCTGCAACGTAAGGCTCTCCCTGCGTTACTGCTTTATCTCAGTTGTCAACTTGAGCAGATCTGGACACGAGTCTGTGGTAAGGTCTGTGAGGGGGGTTGTAGAGTAGCTTAATGGAGGTGAGAAGACCCACTCTAACTGTGGGTGGCACCAACCCCTGGGCTGGGGTCCCAGACTGAATAAGAAGGAGAAAGTGAGCTGAACATCAGCAATGATCACACTCTGTGTCCTGATTATGGATGCAGTGTGACCAGCTCTGCTTCACAATCCTTCTGCCATGCCTTCCCCTCCATGATGGACTTTAACCTCAGACTGTGAAGTGAAATAAATCCTTCCTCCGTTAAGTTCCTTCTTGTCACAGCAGCAAGGAAAGTAGCTAATACTCTACTTTGGGATCGCTGTTGCCCATCACCAAGTAGCACAGGCCGCCAGGCAGTTTTCACTTTCCCACACATGAGCTGACCCTCAATGAAACATGCTCAACCTTTCACCTTGCTCATCACCTGCCCATAGCTGAGAAGGGTTCCTCATGCAGCCGTCTATGTGAACCAAGAGATAGGGCTGATGTGGAAGTGGAGGGTGACATAGTAGTGTGACCACCTGTTCGTGCTGCTTACTTGTGCCCTCTGATCTGCTTAGGGCTAATCCTGGATGCATCACGTCCATCTTGGTATGGAATACTTCTAACCCAATATGACTTCCTGGCTTGGTAGGTCTCACAAAAACCAGCTTGGGATGGGCAGCTTTGGCTAACGTCACTTGATATCCCATAAACTGGTACTCTGGTCAGAATGGGCATGTAGCTTGGTTGGTAGAATACTTGCCTAGCATACATGAATCCCTAGGTTCAATCCCCAGCACCACGTAAACTGGGTGTAGTTGTGCACATCAATACAGCACTTGGGAGGTAGAGGCAGGAGAATTTAAAATTCAGATTCATTCTTGGTTACATAGTGAGTTTGAGGACAGTGTGGTCTATATGAAACCCTGTATCAAAAAAAAAAAAAAAAGGAAAGGAAAAAAACTCACAAAACAGATAACAGGTGCTCTGTGACTAATGGGCCTCAAAAAAACCTGAGGGCTGTTTTTTTAAAAAAAAATTATTTATTTATTTGCAAGGGGAGAGAGAGAGAGAGAGAAAGAGAGAGAGAGAGAGAGAGAATATATGAGTACACTAGGGCCTCTTACCACTGAAAATGAACTCCAGATGCATGTACCACTTTGTGCACCTGGTACAAAGGAATCAAACCCAGGCTGTCAGAATTTGGAAGCAAGCAGCTTAACCACTGTGCCATCTCTCCAGCCCTGGGTGCTGTTTCTTTGAATAACCATATGAAGTCTCTGTTGTTGACAGTGTGGCTTTGCTTCAGAGCCCTGTGTTGTGTTGTGATCATCTTAGGACTTTCCAGAAACTCTATTTAATGACTTTTCCCACCATAGCTGCTGCTAATACCGTGGGTCCACATGTACCACTGCCTGACCATCTATAGAGCTGACAACCTTCTTTTCCCTGAAGTAAAGATGCTAAAACAGTATCTTCAAGTGTGGAGCACAGTGTCTCTGAAACCCAGGTCTAACCAGGTTTTGGCAGGCAGACTCTAAGTCTCCAATGATCTCTGCCCCCGACTATCACACCTGCTCTCTTCCCCCTGGGTTTGGTCTGGGTCTAGAATCTTCTTATCAACGAAAATGGCACAAGGGATGGGGTGGCATGTGGTAGTTTGAATGTGAAATGTCCCCCATAGCCTCAGGTGTTTGTGGTTGAGCCTCATACTTGGTCCCCAGCTGGTGGAGCCTTGCTGGAGGAGGTGTGATATTGGATATATTCTGAGCTTTACTAACCCAACTTGCCAATGCTATTGGACAACTTCCTTGCCCTGATGTTTTGTTCTTGCTATATGTTCTCTGCCATGAAAAAGCTTCCCCTCGAGTCTATAAGCTGAAATAAATCCTTTTCTCCCATCAGCTGTTTTGGGTCTGATGTTTTGTCCCAGCAACAAGAAGGTAACTGTGCTATGGTAATTCTAAGATGAGGGTACAAAAAGAGTGTGGCTTTTATCCTGGGCATCCCTCCTAGCCACCTGCTTTTGAGTGGGCACTCAGACACATGGTGAGGTACCCAAGTCTGCAGCAGTTGCAGGGAGGTGCTGGGAAGTGGATCTTGCAGGCCTG
Source organism: Zapus hudsonius (assembly GCA_004024765.1). Lineage (NCBI taxonomy): Eukaryota > Metazoa > Chordata > Mammalia > Rodentia > Dipodidae > Zapus > Zapus hudsonius. The sequence continues at coordinate 10,161 of PVHP010015021.1, forward strand.
CAGCAGCCATGAACTCAATCTGAAGCAGATGCTCAGACCTGAGCTGAACCTCCAGACAATAGCAGATCTAACTGATTCCTTGCCTGTTGCCTCCTGATTGTCCCAGGGTCCCAGACTTTCCAATTAGGTCCCTGACCTTGACATAGCAAACTTCTGGAGTTGAGAATTCAATCTTGCCTGAAGTCAGTTTTTCTTATAATTAAGTTCTGGTCCTTAGTTTTCTCTGCCCTCCGGTACAGATGAGATTCTGTGTAAATGCTGCCAAAGATACCCTCAAGCTTTTACACTTTGCCTTATATTAGCGATTAATCAATCCTAGCCTTTCACTGTCTTTCCAAAATGAATCAATGCCCCTGCCATCCCCAGACACAGCCTTTACAAACACTAGCTATGCAGATGCACCAGACGTTGGGCACGCTGCACCCCAAATGCCTGCACAACACCCAGGCCCAGCTCACCTCCAGGGAACGTTTCCGCAAATACAGCCTAACCACATGCCAGGGGCTCTTGGCATCCCACATACCATTGGTAGTAGGGTCTTCAGTCCCAGTCAGCCAGCAAGTGATGCAGCTCTCAAATCCTGTTTTTGAGACTGCTTTCTTAGGCCAAGCAACTGTTGTAGGTCAGGTTTCCTGGGAAACAGGCAGAGATTTGCATGCAGGAAGTCTATGCAGTTGTTTTGGGAGGAATACCCGTGAGGGGAAGGAGAGGAAGCTGGACTGGGTGGAGAGAGAAGTTAACAATCGCTGCAGAGGCCTTGGTGGGTTCACGGGGAGGCCAGAGAAGCTGGGCTAGGTCCAATCAAAGCAAGGAGCCAGGCTTTTGTACCCTTGAAGAACCCATTATTGGAAGCCGCTGTCTCACAGAGGGGAGACCACCTTGAACAATGCTGCTTCCTTTGCCTTTGGTCAGGGACAATTTCTGGAAGGGACTCAATTAGGAGAGATCAGCAGACAGCACTCTGTGCAGCTGGGGGAATGAGTCAGTCCTGAAGGGAGAGCTGAGGGGCATGTTGTCATGACCCCTCCAGAAGGTAAAACACCCTCCTTTTACAGATGCTTGAAACTGAGGCACAGAGAAGGTACGTAACCTCCCCAGCCAGGAAGTAGCAAAGACAGAAACATACTCAACCCCATGTCCTGATGCCTATCTAGAAGGAGGAGGAGGAAGAGGAGAAGCCTTCCTCCATTCCTGGGATCATGGTCAAGTCAAAGAATAGCGTAGAAATGCAAAATCTCTCTTTGATATCTCCCTCTCTCCATTTTCGTCGTCTTCTCTCACTTTTTGAAGTCTCTTTCCCAGATTTTGGAGGCACAGTCTTGGGCACGGGCATGATCAGTGTGGAAGCAATGAACAGGCTGGCTTAGTAGAAAAGGAAAAATAAAGTCTACAAAGACTGATAGAGGAGCTGGGTGTGGGGGCGCACACCTTTAATGTCAGCAGAGGTGGGAGGACCACTGGGAGCTCCCTGAGACTACATAGTGAATTCCAGGTCAGACTCTGCCCCCCAAAAAAAGCTCAGTTGGTAGATTCCCATCTATCACTCCAAGCCCTAGGTTTATCCCCAGCACTAATTCTAGTACTTAAGAGGTAAAGACAGGAGGATCAGAAGTTCAAGGTCATCATTGGCTACATAGTAAGTTCAAGGTGAGCCTTGTTTCAAATAAATACAAATTAAGAATAAAGACAAGTAGAGGAGGACTGAGTGGGAAAGAAAGACCAGCTGCATAGGTCTTGAATAGTCAGGCTTGAGTGGCAAGGGAGTGGGAAGGTCTGAGCAGAGAGCTGAGTGGGAAGGGTTGTTGAAAGATGGCTTACTGCACTCTCTGAGCACCAAGGCTGAAGTGGAAGAGAAAGGAATGAGGCAAAAAGCCTCATTGGGAGGTATTGTAATAGAAAGAAGAGTAGAGGAAGGAGACAGTGAGGATGGAAAGAAGATGTCAGGATAGACTATAATGGTTTGATATAAAACACCCCCCTATGACTTTGAACACCTGGTCTTCAGATGGTAGTGCTGTTTGGGGAGGTTGTGGAACCTTTAGATTGTGGCTTAGCTGGAAGAAGTGGGTTCCTGGGGCTAGGCCTTATAGGTTCTGGTTCTGACCTGAGCTCTACTTCCTAATCGGTAAAGATGTGAACAAGACACACTGCAAGATCCCACCACCATAGACTGCCCACTCCAGCCATCATTCCCGCCATGATAAGCCCTATCCCCGAGACCATGAGCCAAAATAAATCCTTCCTCCCTTAAATTGCTTCTGTCAGGGGTTTTGTTAGTGATGAGAAAATACATAGCTAATATATAAACATTATGTGGAAGAATATTAGAAATCCATATAGGTTAAAGGCAGTCATCTTAAAAGATATCAACATGTACAACAGAATGTCAAGTGAGCTAAACAAAGGAATCTATAGCAAATTTCCTAACAGTGAGACCTACTGGAAGCTTTCCGTGGAAATTGTTTTCTCATTGTGGAAGTCTGAGTACCCACAAGGCCACTCACACCACGAGTGCAGGAGGGCATGGAGGTACTGGTACTTGTCGACCTAGGTAAGGATTTCATTTAGGAACATGGATTAGGCACTTGCTATGTGACCAGCACTGTTCTCTTTATGAACAGTCAACTTGATCATTTACTGCCATTAGTACTCTGTGAGACAGGAATCATTCCCATTTCTCAGATGAGAAAACAAAAGTACAGAGAAGGAATCTACCCAAACTTACCCAGGATCAGGTCAGCTTGGCAGCTATAACAAAATGCAGTAGAATGGATGGTTTGTGAAGCATGAAATCACAGTTCTGGAGGCTAGGAGGCCATATTCAGGATGGTCAGGCTTTAGTGAGGGTGCTCTTCTTGATGGCAAGATGGCTGGCCTCTGTAGTCTCATGTGGCAGAAAGGGAGCATAAGTACTTCTTGCTCTAATGCATCTTCTCTAGGAATCCCATTGTGAGACCTCCATGCTCTGGCCTATCACCCACCAAAGACCCCACCTTAAACACCATCAAGTTGGGTGTTAGGGTTCAACAGGTGGATTCTAAACGAACACAAACATCTATCTAGTTCACAACACTCAGAAAATAGAGGAACCAGGATTCAAACCCAGACCAAACTGCTAAGCACTACTCACTGTTATGACCTTTGTGATGAAGATAAAGTAGACATAAAGGGTAGTAGTAACCATCAGGCCAGGCATGGTGGCATACACCTTTAATCTCAGCACTCAGGAGGCAGAGGTAAGAGGATTGTCATGAGTTCGGGGCCACCCTGAGTATATAGTGAATTCCAGATAAGCCTGGGATAGAGTGAGACCCTACCTTGAAAAACAAACAAACAAACAAACAAAAAAGATAAACCTCGGTTTTAATTACTATAATCACCAACTTATTGATAAGTACAGTTGGACTTCAGTGCTGAAGATTTCTCATTTTCATTCTCAAGCTAGTTGCTCTCTTATTTTACCCCAGGACTTCATCTCACCTCCTCTCAGATCTTTGAATCACGAATCCTTTTTAGGAAGCCACACCTATCACTCTGACCCAGGTTAGATCATTAGTCAGGACAGCCGGAAAGAATTCCATATGTACATGTTGGCAGAAGTGACACAGCATCCTAGACTTCATTGCGCCAGCCCTTCATTTCTTCACTAAGAGAGCCATTCATTCATTCACACAGGCAACTAACATCCCAATAGCTACTTCCCCCCACCCCTCATCTCTGGTCACTTCTGTTGCCTCCTTCAGCCTCTGATAGTCAGGGAAGCACAGAAGCTGGGGTGGCAGCAGGTACTGACTGAGTAGAGTATAAGGAGAGGGCCGGGCCAGTGACTGCATAAGGGTAATGATGTTTCCCAATTGAAAACCCTGGCTAGACACCCACCTTCTTAATCCTCAAAAGCTTTTTAGCTGTTTTCTAACCATCTTGGGAAAAACTATTTTATTGATATTTTGATGTATCAGTGAAAGAGTTATGTGACTTACTTAATGCTTGTAGAATGCAGTCCTCTAATTTCATTGGGTTTGTTTCTATCTGTAAATAATGCTTTATCGCAGCTGGGTAGATAGCTCAGTGGGTAGAAGTATTTGCTTGCAAAGCCTACCAGCCTCCATTTGATTACTAGCCACTGACATAAAGCCAGACACAAAGTAGTGAATGTGTCTGGTGTTCCTTTGCAGGGGCAAGAGACCCTGTTGCACCCGTACAAACCCTCCCCCATGCAAATAAATAAATAAATAATAAGTAAGCGAATGATTAGATAAAAATACAGGTGTATATTTAAGTACGAAGCATAATAAGAGGAGCACTTATATGCTGCCAATTCTGTTAGCTACCTGTGAGGTCCTCCTCAGTCCTACCCTGCCCACCATCCCAAGGGACCTGCTATGCCAAATGTCGTGTGTGTCATCCCCTTGCTTTGGGGATAGCGTCATTGCGTATAGAGCTGCTTCCTTCTCATTTCTAAGAGCCAACCACACACTTTGGTGGTCCGGCTACATTTTTGCAATTATTTATCATTCCTTCAGTGAATCTTGACTGTAAAACTCCATTAGATCAACATATCACAATTCACTCATTTACTCTCCTACAAATGGATTTGTAGATTTTTTTCTTTTCCTTTTCATAAATAAGGCATTCTTTTACATGGCTTCTGGCGTACATAGTTAAGAATTTCTGAAGAGCACAGTTTTTCCAACTGGAATTCATGATCTTTAGTGGACAGTGAAATCAATTTAATAGATCCTATAAATATATTTTTTGAAAAATAAGAGAAAGATCTGGGTGTGGTGGCACATGCTTTTAATCTCAGCACTTGGAAGGCAGAGGTAGGAAGATTATCATGAGTTAGTTCAAGGCCACCCTGACACTACATAGTGAATTCCAGGTCAGCCTGGGCTAGAATGAGACCCGACCTTGAAAAACTAAAGAAGAGAAAGAAAGAACAAAACAGAACAGAACAGAAAAAGAAGGAAGGAGGGAGGGAGGAAGGAACACTAAGCAGAGCTTAAGTATATTTCCTACAGAAATGGCCGAGTCCTACTGCTGGACACATTTCCTAGGGCGAGGGACAGGCGCAGCTCTGAGACCTCAGTAAGGGTCCCTGTCTCCTGGGCAGGAATGTGGAGAGCTTTTCTCACAATGGTTCTTAGAAAAGTTTGAAAGCCCGTCCTTGGGGAAAGGAAGAGGGTGCTTCTTATAGTATCTATGGTGAATTTGAACAGTTTTGCAATCTGTCACTGACTAATATTTTTTTCCAAAATACAATAAAAATTAACTACTTGGAAAATGAAAATTTAAAAATCCAAAGACCTACAAAACATAAACCTCAAGTTTAATTACTATATCCAATTGACATAAATTTTTATTCAGTCTATATAGTGTGACAATTTTTCACAGTAGACAGCTCATGTGCCCATTGGTGGATGAAGGGACAAACAAAATGTGTGCAGTGGAATTTAATTCAGCCTTTCAAAGAAAGTAAATTCTTTCACCTATTGCAACATGGGGGAATCTTGAATGTGCTAACTGAAATAGGTTAGTCACCAAGATACAAAGACTGCGTGATTCCACTTATTTGAGGTACTTAGTGTAGTCAAAATTACAGTGACAGAGAAAGAATGGCAGTTGCCAGACTCTGGAGGAAGGAGGAAAGGGGAGTTATTGGATATAGAATTTCAGTCTGCGAAGATGGGAACGTTCTAGAGATGGATAATGGTGATGGCTGCATGATACTGTGCGTGCACTTAATGCCACTAAACTATATGCTTTAAAATGGCTAAAATGGTCAATGTGATGTTATATGTACTTTATAATGTGTCTAAAAATAAAAATAAATATAGTTATAGCAATGTCAAGTTGCTACAATTTTTTGATGCCTACACGAAATCTCTGTACCTCTAAAAGATCGTTCATATACTGGCATTTGTCCACGGATGGCTCTTTGGCTAGCATTGCTCCAGGTTACAAATCTAATACTAGATCAATGAAAATGTGGACTGGGCACAGTTTCACCTTCACAAAATAATCCCAAATCCTTTTTTAGAGTTTGTTCCAAATTCGACTCCAGCCAGCAGATGGATCAGGAGTTTCCTTGGCTCCTTGTCCTTGCCAGTGCTGGTCCTGTCAGAGTTCTTCATTCAGTCTTCCTTTGGGCCTTCCTCCACCTGTCTTTGATTATTAATAAGCTCAAGCCTCTCTTGATATGCATATTGACAGGTGTGATTTTCTCCCTTTTGTGGCATGCTTAAATCTTTTGCTCATTTTCTATTATGTGTTAGTATTTTTACTATTGATTGTGGAAGTTTGTTGATCAATAAGTATTTATTAGGCACCTGCCATGAGCCAGGTGCTCTCTTCTGTATTATAGTTACAATGAAGAAAATGGGCCAAAATTCCTGGTCTCGTTTGGGAGTGTATAGGCTATTGGGGAGAAAAAAAATGCATGTATGCATATACATATGTATATAGTATATGCGATATGTGATAATAATACATATATAAATATTATAGATAAAAGTAAGATAAGAAAGAGTAATAGGCAAGGAGTGGTGTCAGGCTTGTGATTTTTTTAAATAGTGGTCAGGTTTCCTACAACCTTTACTATTTGAGCAAAAATCCTGAAAGAGACAAGAAATGAACATGCAGACAACTCTCATGCTGTGTATTCATTTGTCAGCTATATGCATTATAGATACTTTGTAACTTATCATTTCAGTTTATTTAAGATAATAAATCAAGCCTCATGGCTGGCCAGGCTAAATGTGCCAACTGGTACAATGGTGGCATGTGTGTTATGGGGAAACCAACTTCTCTCTAGTTGGATTTGAGGCCCGCTCCACGGAAGTGAATTCCTTGGTACTGAAAGCCTAATCAAAAGCCTATTCAAAGGCTGGGGAGGTCATAAGCCCTAGTGGGGAAATTACTACTGTTGTTTGGCTAAATGGATATATTATGCCCACCAAGCTTCCCTCTAAATACTTATGTATTTATACTTATGCCCATCGATTAATGCCACTCTTGTTTTTTGTCAGAGAAGCTTCTCTTTGCAGATGAGGGTGACCACTGGGGTGGCTTAAAGTTCACTAAAGTGCTGAGGAGAAGTGACAGTGGAGTGTTCAACACTGAGACATCTCTGTCACACCCGCCAAGGCTCAGGGACCATTGCAGAAGAGGTGGTGGAAAGAATGTAAGAGCCAAAGGAGGGGGAGGAGTGCTTTGCAATACTGTCTTCCAGACACAAAGTGGCCTTGATATTCATGACCTCACAGTGTGGCTGATGCTGTCTACATAAGACCTTTATTTATAATAGGAGGAAAAGATGATGACAACTAGTTGGGAAGAAGGGATTCATTGGAGAGGGAATGTGGGGGGGTCAAAGACAGGTTATGGGAAGGATTATGATCATGGTTGTATATATGTATGAAGGGTGTCAATAAAAAGTTAAAAATAGGGCTGGAAAGATGGCTCAGCGGTTAAGGCACTTGCCTCCAGTGCCTAAGGCCCTGGGTTCAATTCCCCAGGACTCACATAAGCCAGACCCACAAGGTGGTGGCCCTGGTGTGTTCTCTCTCTCTCTCTCTCTCTCTCTCTCTCTCTCTCTGTATTTCTCTGCCTGAAAATGAATAAATAAAATATATAAAAAATAATTAAAAATAAGAATTTTTTAAAAGTTAAAAATATATATATATTGATAAAAGAAGTTCTTTTTTTATTTGTTTGCTTTTTGTATTTTGTGGGGCTGGGCATCAAACCTGGCCCTGGTGAATGCTAGGTAAGCACTCTGCCACATAAGCTACACCCCAGCAGAAATTCTTTTTTAAATACAGTGTAATATGTTCATCTTTTATTCTATAGCTAATGTATTTTGCACCTTGTACAGAAGATCCTTTTGTAATTATGACATAATAAAATCCATATTTTCTTCTAAAACTTACAAAGCTTTGCCTTATAAAGTTTTGCCTTATCCATTAGGCAACTGGAACTTCTAAGTTTTGCTTTTAATTGTGCAGAAATTACTTTGGAATGTGGTGTAATGTAGGGACATCTACTCTTACCATACACAACAAGTTGTATTATTTATTGCCAGTCTCGTTTTCTCTGGACTGCTCTGCCTTCCAACATAAATCTATCTCAGCTGTCCCATGTGTGCGGTTCAACTTTGAGGCATTTTTTTTTACAATGCTGGTGGCCCATTTGTCTGTCTCTGCCTACCATACTGGATTAGTTACTATGGCTTTACAGCAGGCTTTTTTTGTGTTTGGTTTATTTTATTTTTATTTTTATTTTTTTAATATTTTATTTATTCATTTTTCAAGCAGAGAGATACAGAGAGAGAGAAAGAAAGAGATAGAGATAGATAGATAGAGAGAGAGAGCACCAGGGCCACCACCTTGTGGGTCTGGCTTATGTGGGTACTGGGGAATTGAACCGGGGGCCTTAGGCACTGGAGGCAAGTGCCTTAACCTCTGAGCCGTCTCTCCAGCCTTGATTTATTTTTTTTAATGTGAAAATTTTAACACTTAGAAGCTTGAATACAACTTTTTTTTTTTTTTTTTGAGATAGGGTCTCTGTAGGCCAGGCTAACTTGGAACTCATAACATCACAGGTGTGAGCCACCATGCCTGGCTAGAAATATAACCATTTTTAATGTTCACAAATGGCTAGAAGAAGTAATGCTTATCAGATTTCAAACAACTGGGCCGTAAAGTGACATAAGACAACTTTTCATCTAAGTGAAACCTGATCATAGCTAAGCAGGACAGACGTATTCAGGCTATAAGACCCAGCAGAGGTAGCCAGACCTAGTGCTTGTAGAGTGGGTTTTTATATGTAGTATGGCAGGTCCTTCCACCTTATTTTTTAATATTTTTTAATTTTAAAAATTTATTTTCAAGCAGAGAGAGAGAGAGAAAGAGAGAGAGAGAGAGAGAGAGAGAGAGCTCCAGGGCCTCTAGCTGCTGTAAATGAACTCCAGATACACAACATTTTGTGCATCTGGCTTTATGAGGGTGTTGGGGAATCGAACCCAGGGCCATCTGACTTTGCAGGCAAGCACCTTAACTGCTGAGCCAGCTCTCCAGCCCCCACCTTATTTTGTTTAAACCCTAAAACCACTCTTTTTCTTTTCTATCCCCATGCATTCATTGTACATTTATGATGTTCAGTGTGATATTTGCACCTAAGTATTTAGGGTACACTGATCAGATCAAATCTCTCCTTTACAACGACCACCCTAGCATCTTTCTCAATCTCTAGTAATTTCTACTACTTTCAAGTAGTAGAGGAGAGAGAGCATGCGTTGCTTCTCTTTCCATGTCTGGCTTTTTGACTTCACTGGTATCCTCAAGTTTCACGGTAAGCTACAGGATTTCAGTTTTCTTTATGATTGAATAATATTCCACTGTGCATAAATAGCACATTTTCTTTATCCATTTATCTGTCGATGGCACCTCAGTTACTTCCACATCTTAGCTACTGTGAGGAAAGCTTCAGGAAATATGGACGTGAAGGCACGTCTCTGGTATGCTGATTTCATTTCCCTTGCATATATAGCTGGCTCATAGGGTCATTCTAGTTTTAGGTTTTCGAGGCCCATCCATCCTGTTTTCTATCATGGCTTTATTCATTACAGTCCCACCAACAGTGGTTATTTTCCTCATATCCTCACCAGCATTTGTTATTTATTTATTAATAGGATTCTCGGTGGAGTGAGATGATCTCTCCTAGGTTATATCTGTTTGGATGAGAGCAGCCCCAGCTCTGTAGCCCAAGGGCCTCCAGCTCTCAATCCTCACGTCTCAGCTTTTTTTCTCAGGTTATCATCACACCAAGCCTGTAGCTTTGATTTGCACTTTATTCTTTTTATCAATACGTCCTGATTAATTTCAGGGCTCCATCCTTCCATATATATGTTAGAATTAGCTTGTCCAGTAACTTGAAAATCCCTTTTGGGATATTGGCTGATGCGGTTGATTGACTCTAGATGAACTGAAGGAATTAGCATCACATCTAAAGAGGGGAGACCGTATTTTACCTATGAACATGGCTTCTCCCTCTATGTAGTTAAGTCCTGCTTCATATTTTCAATAACATTAATTTATATTTCTTTATAAAGGTCTTCCACATCTTCCACGGCGATCCTCCTACCTCTGCTGGGATTAAAGGCGTGCGCCACCACGCCCGGCTTCGGTCTTCCATATTTTATATCATGTAAATTCCTAAATATCTTAATAGCTATTGCTTTTATAATTGGCATTTAAGAATTATCCTAGCTGGGCGTGGTGGCATACACCTTCAATCCCTGCACTAGGGAGGCAGAAGTAGGAGGATCTCCATAAATTCAAGGCCACCCTGAGACACAAAGTGAATTCCAGGTCAGCCTGGGCTAAAGTGAGACCTTTACTTTGAAAAACCAAAAAAAAAAAAAAAAAGAATTATCCTTTCTGTTTCTAGAGTGCATACATACATGTAACTGATTTTTATTATCCACATATCTTATCATAGTTTAAAAATTAATGCTAGAAACTTATGCATAGAGTTTTTTGGTTTTCCTAACTAGACAATTATATGTCTATAGTGAAATCAGGCTTAGGTTTTCCTTTCCAAAACTTACACATTTTATTTCTTTTCTTCTCACACTGGATGGGACCTTGAACACAATGGTGGAAGAAGAGTTAATGTGGATAGTTTTTGCTTTTTTTGTTCCTGATTTTAAAAGAGATGCTCCTAAAACCTCACCTTGAAGAATGATGCTGGCTGTCATTTTTTTCATAAAAACCCTTTATCAGGCAACACGTGTGTGTGTGTGTGTGTGTGTGTGTGTGTGTGTGTGTGTGTGTGCATGCCCACCCTCCTGTGATGAGTCAAGGTTTCCCTGTGTAGCCCTGATTGGCCCGGAACTTTGGCTCCTCCAATCTCAGCCTCCTAGGTATTGGAATTCCAGGTGTTCACCACCACCATGCCTGGCTTCTGGCCTTTAATTTTCTTGACCAATTTCATGTCCTTATACCCCTTCAATAGATTTGTCACTGAATTTAGCAAACCCTGTTTTCTCGTATGCTGGCCTCAGAATGGTCTTTCCATCCCTGACTTCCCTCCTAACACCCAGACACTGACACACAGATGTAGTGCCCACGGGCACCGAACAGGCCCTAGAAGCCCATGAAAGGCATGCAGAAGCCAAGCCCTTGAAGGCTTGCTGGCTGTCAATCCATACCCCTCTTCCTCCACAAAATCCACCTTGGCTAAAGAGGAAGCTCTTGATAGCCAGCCTGTGTGAAAACCATCTTTTTGTCACTCAATCCTTGGGGCTTAGCACAATGCCCCCATAAAGTACTGATTCCTAAACATCTGTGGAACCAAGTTTGGCCCAACCCAACTCTGAGCTCTTCTTGGCTCAGTGACACTGATTTTTAATTTTTTTTTCAAATGTTCTGGAGTCTCTTATTTTGTTTGTACATAAGACACGCACATGTTCTGCCTCATGGGACAGTCAGTGGTTACTGTGCAGATAAGAATCTTGTTCACAGAGGAATTTCTTTGTAATTTTCTGATGCCATGGCCTACCTTCCACAAATCCAAAATCTCTTGCGAGTCTCAAGCCACTGGTGCTTTTGTCCCCACTCATCGTGATGCTTGAAACTTCTAGGCTGGCCTGGCTTCAAGCCTCTAAGGCACATCTTTGCTCATGCTGGGAGCCTTGCTCCTCTCTGGGCTCGCTCTCTGTCTGGTACATTAATGTTAGCTCCTTGCTGAGGCCTCCCTTCCTTCCCCCCTTCCTTCTACTGCACCTCACAGTCAGCCTTTCAGCCTATTCTCTTCCAGATGGTGTACACATGCCCTAAAAGAGAGCACTAGAAATAACCTCTTCCTAAACCTGAAGTAGTTTAGTGTGCATTTCATGAACCCAGGTATTTCCTTACAGAAGTGCAGTGCAGTTGTCAAAATCAGGACATTTAACACGGATGCAAGCACCATTACCAAGTCCACAGTTTGTTTTGGAAACCATACATTATCCTTTTCTTACCTTTCTTGTAATAATTATCCAATTGTTTCTAGAGATCTGTTCACATTTCTGTCTCCTGTGTCCTTGCGTGCACATAACGGCCCTATGAATCTGGGGTTATATTTTTTATCCTCTGCTGCAGGTTTTGTCGTGTGTGTGTGTGTGTGTGTGTGTGTGTGTGTGTGTGTGTGTGTGTATGTGTGTGCATACATTTATGTATTGCTTAATTAATTAATGAAATTCCATGGTGTATCTTTGGTTCTATAGTCTTCCTACTATGGACTTTCCCCACTTAGCCTGGAGTGTGCCCCTTCCCTCTGCAAACCTGTGCCCTCTTCTCTCTCCATTTCCTCCCTCTTTCTTTCTGCCTCGCTTCCTCTTTTTCTCTAGTAGCCCCTTGTAGCTTAATGTATCCATTCACCCAGGGGTAAATACTAAGGAAAGACAGACATATGTTCGAAGAAATGCACTGCAGGGCTGGGATGTTGCTCAGTGCAGAGAACTCACGTAGCATGGTGCAGGCTCTGTTCTCTGATTTCTGTGTTCATGCCTGTGTGCGTGCGTGCACGCGCGCGCGCGCGCACACACACACACACACACTGACCAGGTGGTTCTGTCATTGTGCATACATCATAGAGGATACTTCCACAAACTAAGACCACTATATCACTAGTTTATATGATTTTTTTTTTTTTTGGTTTTTCGAGGTAGGGTCTAGCTCTAGCCCAGGCTGATCTGGAATTCACTATGTAGTCTCAGGGTGGCCTTGAACTCATGGTGATCCTCCTACCTCTGCCTCCCGAGTGCTGGGATTAAAGGTGTGCGCCACCATGCTCGGCTTTATATGATCTTTTTTTGTGTGTGGTACTGGGGATTGAACCCAGGGCCTCACATTTGCTAGGCAAACACTTTACCACTAAGCTATATATCCAGCCCTGTTTCTATTTATTGTGTGTGTTTGTGGTATTATGTGCATGCATGTTCATAGTGTGTGCACATGTATGTGCACATGTGTGTGTATGTGCATATACAAGTGGAGGCCAGAGGCAGCCTGGTGTGTCATCCTCGTGTACCCCATCCACCTCTGCTTGACCTGGATCTCATGGATTAGGATAAACTGACTGGTCAGCAGGACCCAGGGTGACACCTGTCTCCACCTCCCCAGCCTGGGAACTATAGGTACACACCCACCAGGTCAGGCATATATGGGGTACTGGAAATCAAACTGAGGCAAGCACTTTACTCACTGAGCTATCTCCTCAGCGCCTACTTTATTTTGAGAAAGGGTCTCACTCAAATGCCCAGCCTGGCCTTGAACACACTCTGTAGCCCTGACGGGTCTTGAATTTGAGATCTTCCTGCCTCAGTCTCAGTAGCTGGGATTACAGACCTGCACTATCAGGCCTAGCTTCCAGTCCATATAATCTTATGAGCCCACCATGCTACAGTCTGTTGTTAACTACATCATTACTATGGGGCATATGACTATCCATATGACCACCCGTCCTCTCCTCAGGGGCTTGTTTCTAGTGTTCTGTGCATCTCCATTTCTTCTGCAACCAGAAAACACTGAGCCCATGGCCAGAGTTCAGTGTCTACTGGTTCTGTGAACAAAGGCAAGCATGCAAGATGGCCCCTGAGACTATGAGCTCAGGTTCAAGTACTCTCCAGGTTAGCTCAGCCACAGAATCGGTGGCTGGACACAACGTTCCAAAACAAGAGTATTGTATTACTTCCTCTTTGCTCCTTTAAAACCAACAGACAAATGAGAAACATGCCAGATGAAAAACACAGACTGCCTGCTTCTTGAGAGGAAGAAACTCACTAAGAAACCAAGGAGAGAAATTGAAGGAGGACTGAAGCATACTCCATGGGGTATCACTATTTTGAAATGCTTAACTGTGGGGCAGGAGTCATTTATGCCTTGAATGCTTGGAGCACTGTGAAGAGAAAACAGAATGTGTAGGCAGGTGTCTGCCCTTAGTAACCTTAGAACTCGGGCCCTGGCTTTATTTAACTCCACCCTGTGTTCATTGTCCCCCATTGGGAGGTAGGATCTCTAGCCCAGGCTGACCTGGAATTCACTATGTAGTCTCAGGGTGGCCTTGAACTCACAGAGATCCTCCTACCTCTGCCTCCCGAGTGCTGGAATTAAAGGCATGTGTCACCACACAGCCCAACATTCTAACATAGAAAAATCCTAAATCAATCCACTATAAATCAAAGCCTGTGTTATGTTTGTACTGGACACGTCCTAAACCCATGTTCCTGGCCCACTTGTCCAGTGAGGAATTTCAGGACAAGAATCTGCTCTTCACAAGTTGGGCAACAGAGTCCAGACCTTCTAAGGCAGCTTCAGAGGCTCTTTCCTGAAAACCCTCCTGGGACAGATGACTCCATCTCCCCTGCCTGGAGTGACAGAGAGTCCCTCCTGCCTGCAGTTCATCCTCCCCAGCTCAGCTCTGCAGGCTGTGGATAAAGAAGGCTGGGTCACAGATCACAGCCAGGGCTCCGGGGAAGAGGCAGCCAGGGGCTGCTCCCCACATTGGTTCTGCAGCCGTGGGATAATTAGGCCTCCTCTGTCACCATCCCAAATCAACCCCAGCCAGTATGATGTTATGACACCTTGTGATTGTTGACACCAGTTTCCCTCCTCAAACTGCCATCCTGTCTTCCCTGTGATGCAGAGGAGGAAACCCAGGAGGGCAAAGCCAGTGGGGAAGATGATGGCAGGGCAGGTCACGTCCATGCTGTCCCTGGAACCAGAGCCAGCCTGTTCTCTCAATCAAGCCCCACTGCGCCCTCCTTAAGGTTTGGTCCAATTTCCTGGGTGTTTTTCACATCCCTGCCCACCTCTTCGGGGCTCCGACCCCTTCTTTCAAGGGAGGTGGGCGTCACAAGGGAATTGCCTGTCCCTGACTTAAGCACTCTATTGCAGCCATTGTTTTTCACTTGAAAGTGCATATTAAATAGCTCATCTTTCTCTTTCATTCTTTTCACCTTGCTGCTGTTTGTAGATGGGGTGATGATGGTCCTTGATTTATGAGTTAGCCAAGCTGTGAGTAATTATTTCTTCATCTTTACTCATGGATTCTTCCAGCCCCTAATCACTCTTGGTTTTTGTTTTTTTTTTTTCCCTAAACTGCCACTTTCTCTACATTTGTCTGTAATGAGGTAGCCACGGGGGTGTCCAGTTCCTGTTCCAGGGACTCAGCATCTGAAGAGGACCACTAATGTGCTCAGGACCTGCCCCTGGCCCTTCCTGGGATGAATCAGCCTGTTCCTGATCTTTTTTTTTTTTTCCCAGCACTTAACACTGTCATAATTTTAGCCTTTGTGTTTATTGAACACGCACTGACCACAGCATACAGGGCTGCTTGTTTCTGTCTCTGCCTGTCTGTCGTGGATGGAAGGATGTTCTTGATCTGTGAATGTATTTATTCAGGGGAACTCCTGTGTAAGTCTCTGAACCTACTTCATGTCGGTGTTTTTCTAAACCTTCTGTTGCGTGTGGGAATTTAAGATGGAGGAGGGTGCTTGGACGAGTTTCAGGCTGCCTGGGTTCAACTCCTCTTTCCTTTCCCTTTTGCTAGTGACCTTCAGGAACCTGGTTCCTGCTGGAATGGGCTGTCCTAGGATGAGAGGCAATGAAGGAGTGAGCACTGCACGAGACACCCATGGGTACTGGGTGCAAGGTGATTCTCAGACCTGGGAAGTTCGTAGACTAGAGAAATCACAGAAGACTTTTTTTTGTTTTTTGTTTTTTCAAGGTAGGCTGACCTGGAATTCTCTGTGGAGTCTCAGGCTGGCCTCGAACTCACGGTGATCCTCTGCCTCTGCCTTCTGAGTGCTGGGATTAAAGGCGTGCGCCACCACGCCCAGCTTCATAGAACACATTTTGATGAACATAAGTTTACAGTTGTTCATTTTGCAAGTAAGTAAAGCATTTTTTATTTATTTTATATATGGAGAGAGAGATAGGTAGATATCTGTATCTCTGCTTGCAAATAAATTTAAAATTTTAATAAAAAAATAAAAGAGGAAGAAAAGAAAACCACCATACAACCAACACAACTCATCTCCACCTATCTGTACTAATTCCATCAAAGAATATTTATTTTTGTTTTAACTGGTATATTTACTTTGACTTGTTCATCTAATGAATATTAACCTCTAATCAGGTATTTATCTTAAAGTATTATGCTAGATGCTACAGGAGATTGAGACGGAAATTTGTCTTCAAGTTGTTTACGGCTTGATAGGAGAGAAAAGATATATATATATATATATATATATATATATATATATATATATATATATATATATATATATATATAAAATAAAAGGAAGGAACTAGCAGATGACAAGATATACAATGACTACTACATATTCTCCATAAATATATGTCCACTAAATGTTCCTTCTTTTCTTTTGATAAAGACCAGGGTTTTCCTGTCTGTAATTCCTTTCCTTCTCCATCTTGATTCACATGGTTTTCTCCTGGCTGCAGTCAGTATTACTCTAGGATTCTCTGTCTACACTGGGTTTGTTGATTGATGTGACCGGTTCATTGAGTATTCCAAGCACCTGCATCCACAGCCAGTCCATAAATAGTATCACATGCAAAGGCATGAAGTTTCAAGGGGAAGTTTCAGCATTGTGGGGAAAGCATGGCAGGAGCAGGAAGTTGGAGTCACTGTGTCATATTGCAGGGAGGAAGTAGAGAGAGATGAATGCTCTCATGAAAGAATACTTAAAAACAAAAATCAAAGAGGACAGTTTAAGAGGTTAAAACAAAAAGAAAGAAAGAAAGAAAGAAAGAAAGAAAGAAAGAAAGAAAGAAAGAAGCCGGATGTGG
This sequence comes from Zapus hudsonius, assembly GCA_004024765.1. NCBI lineage: Eukaryota > Metazoa > Chordata > Mammalia > Rodentia > Dipodidae > Zapus > Zapus hudsonius. The sequence continues at coordinate 27,020 of PVHP010015021.1, forward strand.
TGGTACAAGCCTTTAATCCCAGCACTTGGAAGGCAGAGGTAGGAGGATCACTGAGAGTTCAAGGCCACCCTGAGACTATATAGTGAATTCCAGGCCTAGAGTGGAACCTCACTGGGTTAGAGTGAGACCCTACTTTGAAAAAACAAATAAATAAATAAATATAGGGCTAGGGATGTAGCTCAGTGGTACAGTTCATGCTTACCTCAGCACCAAAAGTAAATAAACAACAAAACCCAAAGTAGTACTTTTTGCTTATGAAAACCTATATTCTTACTTAGTGTATTTCACCAGGTGAGTGAAGCATCCTGTGGCTCACAGCCCAGCACCAGGGAACTCAAACAAGCTCTCTGAAGCAGCAGTCCCTGTGATAGACACAGGATCCAGAGGTGGGCAGGGGAGGCTGGAGCTGGAGGGGCCAGGGAGTGGTGAACATTCCTCCCTGTGAGGTCTGGAGAACCGTGAGGATGATGGTTGGGTTTGGAGAACAGATGTGACAAGCTGGTGTGCACAATGAAAGTATGTAAAGAAAGCAGAGGCAGAACAATTTGAGTCTGAGTTTCTAGCAAAGTAATGACTCTGTCTGCATTTGGTTTTTAAAAAGAGCAGGGCTAGGAATGGCTCAGTGGTCAAAGGTGTGCACACCTTTAATCCCAGGACTCGGGAAGCAGAGGTAGGAGGATCACCATGAGATTGAGGCCACCCTGAGACTACATAGTGAGTTATTCCAGGTCAGCCTGGGCTAGAGTGAGACCTACCTCAAAAAAAAAAGTGTGTGTGTGTGTGTGTGTGTGTGTGTGTGTGTGTGTGTGTGTATAGGCATGCGTTTGCCACTGCGCACTTGTGGAAGTCAGAGGACAACTTTCAGATTAATCCTTGCTTTCTAACTTTGTAAAAATATATATATTATTTATTTATTTATTTACTTTAAAGTTAGAGAAAGAGACAGATAGAGAATGGGTGCACCAGGGCCTGCAACCATTGCAAATGAACTCCAGATGCATGCACCACCTTGTGTATCTGACTTTATGTGGGTACTGGGGAACCCAACTCTGCTTTACAGTCAAGCGCTTAACCACTGATCATCTCTCCAGTCCATCAACTTGGTTTTTGAGATGGGGGTCTCTCATTGTTCACTGTTCCATTTGCCATCTTCCAGGAACTTCTCTGGTCTCCACCTCCTTTCTTATGAATAGATTGGGATTCCAGAGGCCTGCCACGGCTTTTGGCATTTTACATGGGATCTGAGAATTCAAACTCAGTACTCAGAGTTACTCAACAAGCATCTTATCCACTGAAGGGTCTTCCCAGTCCCTGATCACCTGTTATTTTCTCAGTGTCACCGAGTATACCTAGGGGTTGACACATCTCATATTTGGTTTAAGTGCAGAGTTGAACTGTTTTTGAGACGTTTAAGATAACTCTGCTCAGCTGATTTTGTTTAGGAAAATCTGAAAAATTCCTTGTTCCTTCCTAGGAGAAAAATTTGACAAATGTACATATTCGTGTGCATATATACATTTCTACATATAAGGTGTAAACACATGTACTCATTATATGTTTGCTTGGGGGGGGTGTTGTGGGATTTTCTTTGTGTTTTTGAGATAGAGTCTCATGTAGCCAGGCTGTTCTTGAACTTGCTATGTAGCTAAGGGTAGCTTTGAACTCTTGATCCTCCTGCCTCCACCTCCCGAGTGCTGAGATTACAGCCATGTGCTGTCACACGGGGCTTCACGTCTTGGTGTGTGTGTGTGTGTGTGTGATGTGTGACACGTGTGTGCATGTGCCCACGTGCATGTATGCAGAGGTCAGAGAAGATTGTTCAGCGTCAAGTGGTCTGTTATGGCTCATCCACCTATTTCCTTGAGACATAGTTTTTTTCCTCAACCAGGAGCTGCAACAAACCCCAGCCATTTTCTGTCTCTGTTCCCCTGCCATCTTGCACCGTGGACTGGGTTAGAAGTGTGCATGGTCATGCCTCACTCTTTATGTGGGTTCTGGGGAGTTGAACTTCATGGTCTCCAGACGAGAGGCTTAAGTGCCAAGCGCCCTTAATTGCTGATCCATTCCCCAGAAGTTTTGTATGTATACATATTGGATGTCTTTTTAAAAGTCCAGTTAGCTCAATACCTTGTAGCCTAAGCTGCAATGGCTGATGTGTGGACACCGGCATGGAGCAGGCCTGTCTGTAACTGTATCCAGGTGGGAGAAAGCTGCCCTAGTGCTGAGAGCCGATTCTGAGTGTGACTTTGCAGAGAAAAGAACACAGCCACTTACTGTACACCGAGTACTCAGTAAAGTAGGACTCTAACCCTCACAAAACCATGCTTCTCACCACAGCTCCCCATGCTGCTACTTCCAGCCGGAGGGGACAGGATGGAGGGATGACACCTTTCAGCCATGCAGGACAGGCTGTGGCCAAGGTATGGCTACCTGGAAGGAATACCTACAGGGGTCATTGCAAGATGCTGCATAGTAAGTGAGGTTCAGGCCTCAGGACCCAGCACCATGATAATGCTCAGGAATGCCTGAGTGCAGTTTGACCTACAAGGTCAGCTCATTTAATCTTCACAACCTCCTCCACCCCATGAGTATTCCCATTAAACAGACAAGAAGTGGTTCATTGGACATGGTGGTACCGAAGTCTCCATCTGACCCATCCAACACCAAACTTGTATCCTTCTACCCTTGTCCTGGAGCCTGGCTCCGGCACAGCCAGGCCCAATGCTGGCAACTGTCAAATAGTGCAAGTGCGAAAAACTCACCAGAACGGTGTCACTGAGTCAACCTGGCAGACCCGTCACCAGTAATCCCTAGGTCTCTCTCTCTCTCCCCTAGGTCTCTCTCTCTCTCTCTCTCTCTCTCTCTCTCTCTGCTGGAGATCAAACCCAGGGCCTCATGCATGAGGGGCAAGCTCTCCCACTCAGCTGTACCCCTAACCCTGCAATCCCTATGCTTCTGAATCCCATCGACAGTAAAACACAAAACCTTATTTTAAAAATTGGAACAGCTATTTTTTCCCAGAAGAGATAAAAATGACAGACACAAAAAGATCTTCGATGTTGTGAGACACTGGGGAAATTCAATGAACAACAAAATGATATGCCTCTATGAAACTATTAAGATTGCAGAAAAACTTTTGAAAAACTTAATAACCAATGCTGAGGAATGAGGAGCATGAAACTTATCCCCTGCTGATGGGAAATAGGATGGATTTTCCTTACTAGTCACATACTAACGCTGATTTGTGCGTGGTTTGTTTGAATATAAGCACATGTAAGTCAGAATCTTTGCTAATTCATTCTTTCATCACCTCAACCCTTTATCTGGGATCACCTTCTGTTTGAGTGACATCCATCCTTAACCAACATATTTTTGCATGTGTACATGTGGGTGGTATTCACGTGTGTGCATGCATGTTTGTGTGTGTGTAGGTGCACATGTGTGCATGTGCCTGTGGAAGTCAGAGGTCAACAGTAAGTCTCTCCTCAATCATTCTCCACCTTCATTTTTCAAGGCACTGAACCCAGAACTTACTGATTTGTTTACAATAGCTAGCCAGCAACTCCAGGGATCCTCCTGTCTCTGCCTCCCCAGAGCTGGAATTACAGGTGTGTGCTATTGTGCTGGGCTTATATGTGGGTGCTGGTAATCTGAACTCAGGTCCTTATATTGGCATGACATGAACTTTACCCACTGAACCATCTCCACAGCCCCTAACCAACGTGATTTGATATTCATTTTATATCAAAATCTCTTAATGTTAAAAAAAAACAATTTATCAGTAACCTTTTATTTTAAAACTGCAAAGCATTCTGATGTATAGAGAGTAAAAGTGAGTCTGTGCCTACACTTGGTAACTTAATTCACTTTCTATGCTAATAACCAGTGACAGTTTGCAAGAGGATCTTCCTGGCATTTTTCTATGCATTTGTATGCTATGAAAATCTAAATAGTGGCTGACAAGATGGCTCAGCAGTTAAAGGCACTTGCTTGCAAAGCCTGATGGCCCAGGTTTGATTCCGAAGTTCCCACATAAAGCCAGATGCACGAGGTGGTGCATGCATCTGGGGTTTCGTTTGCAGTAGCAGGAGGCTGTGACACACCTCTTCTTTCTCTTTCTCTGCCTGCAAGTAAGTAATACGTAAAATATTTTTTAAAAAAAATAAAAAGAGGGCTGGAGAGATTGCTCAGTAGCTAAGGCACTTGTTTGCAAAGCCTAAGACCTTGAGTTCAATTCCCCAGTGCCCACATAAAGCCAGCATGCATCTGGAGTTTGTTTGCTGGAGGCCCTGGCACACCCATTCTCTCTGTTTCTCTTCTATCGCTCTCGGCTTGCAAATAAATAAATAAAAGTATTTTTAAAATAAGAAATAAGGCCTTGAAGAGGGTGGGAGAAAGCCTAACCCCAAGTCAAGTGGCTCTGGCCTATAACTTCCTGTCCCAGTCAATGGTTACTTCCCACACTGAACTGTTGATTGAAGAGACCTACGAGGCCCCCCCAAACAAGACAGGCTATGTCAAAGCTCTTGGATACCCACCCCAGGAAAAAGATAAGACCCTACTGCTGAAGATCTCACAGATTGCTCTCACACAACACTGAGAGACAGGGCTGGATCCAGAAAGGAAACCAACCCCCAGATGGAAGCCTGAGGAGTGCTAGGAGACTTTACAGAAGCTGCCAGGAGAAATTGGCCAACAATATTTGGAGAAAGCAGAGGAAATTGATATACAACACTGACCAATGTTATGAGAATGCTGAGGATACTGCTATACAGTAGAGACCAGCAAGCCAAGAAGTGCTCATCTGTGCAATAGTGGTGCTAAACCTAGGTGGGTAATCAACGGCTTGCTGACTAGCTAAGAGAGCCACTCAGTGGCAAGGAACCCTTAATTGGAACTGGGATCCAAGGCAAATTCTTAAGGAGACCAAAACCCCAGACTCAAATGGGAAACCCCCACTAACCATGGATCTACAGAGAGGCTACACCCATTAGAATCTCACCAAATTAACAATATTTGTCTCATTTAACCTATACTGATCTCACACTCCGTTGGAAATTCTGTTAGTATTTTTCAGAAGGCAGCAAGAACCATGGACAACCCAAGTCTCCCAACAGGACCTGAGAGGACGGCTGACCCCCAGGCAGGAGATGAACCACTCCTAATTCTTCATCTAAGGCCCAGATGAAACCTTTGAGGAAGTGGCGAGATGAGCAAGAGAGCTACCTCCACAGCAAGTCAGATAACCTAAGAGAGGGTAATGGAGACAGACACTGACAATACCCAACATCATCCAAAGCAGAAATCCAGAGACTCAAGGTCTCAACCATCCCATGGACTGTTCCAGCAATCCCACTGAGGAGGTTCCTCAGCGGATTGGGGGAAGGGAAGAGGGAAATGGGGGAACCATCACAAGACTTGCTCATACAATGTACCTAGTTATTAACAGTAAGTGAAAAATAATTAAATAAATAAAAAGAAAGTTTAAATAGGATATATATATATATATGTATATATGTTTTCAAATGTCTGCCAGTAAGATTTCCCTGTATATACTAATCAGCAACTTTTTCACCACACAGTATCAGGGGATGGTTACATTTAATTTCACAGACATTTACATCATCCTTTTAAAGTTCTGCTCACTATTCAATATAATGTGCCACTACTTTCTTTCTACCAGAGGACATTTATGTTATTAGAAGGTTTCCAGGTTACCAACAATGCTACCCCAAAGAGTATTGTAATCGCAGCCTTTTGCATGTGAGCAGGTGTTTCCATAGGCTCGAGATCTGGAAGAGAAACTGCTGGGTTTCTGTAGTCTATTTCTTGGCATCTGCTGCCAGGACAACCCAAAACACATCAACACAAAATGTGAGTGACCTTTCCCCCATCTTTGTCCAAACTGCCTATTATTAATCTTGAAAATCTTTACCATCTTGCAGGTGAACACTGGTATCTTAGTGTTTTATTTTGTATTTCTCTGATTATTAGTAAGATTGAGAAATGCGCACTGGGCTTTTTTTGTTCAGTTTTGTCACGTATTAACCTTGGCAAGTCTTGTCACTCTCCCTTGTACACTCCCTTTTCTCAGTTTCTACCTCTACACTAGGCTGCTGCCACCAAGCTTCCAGAACTTCTTCCCCTGTCTCTAAATACCGACCCTAGCCACCACCCCTCTTTCTAACTCCAGAGCCCTGTCAAAGTGAACTCTCTCCCTACACCATCTGATTCAGGCCTGCCCAGGCTTCCAGTGCTCTCTGTACACCAGTGGATCCCAGGGTCCCTCTCCATCCTGGCCTTGCTTCTTGCTCTGCACTGTGCAGTCCATAGTTCAACTAGGTGTCTTTCCCCAAAATTAGTCCTGCTTTTAGAGTTCTCAAATCAGAGATGGTCTCACTGACTTGGAATTCACGTTGCTGGGATGAATATCCAAACTAGACAGTTTGTGGAAGGAATGGGGTTTATTTTAGCTTTCTCCAAGAGAAAGTTCCACCAATGGCGGAAAAAGCTGCTTACTTGTAGAGATCCAAGCAGAGAGAAAAACCACTACCAGCTGGCAAACCCCAAAAAAGCAGCAAGCAGGACCCCCAGAGCTCAAACCTCTCTGTACACCTCTGGGATGGAATTCAGATCTGCCCCCAAACACACCTTTGGGCTGAACCCTAGGCTCTGCCCCCAATGACACCTCCTCCAGCCAGGCAGCTGGAGACCCAAGTTATAAGCTTTAATAAAAATACCTGGTGGCACATGCCTTTAATCCCAGCAACTCGGGAGGCAGAGATAGGAGGATCGCTGTGAGTTCAAGGCCACACTGAGACTAAATAGTGAATTCCAGGTCAGCTAGAGCGAGGCCCTACCTCAAAACAAACAAACACACAAAAAACCACCTGAGGTCTAGAGATATGGCTCAGAGGTTAAGGCACTTGTCTGCAAAGCCTAATGACCCAGGTTCAATTCCCCAGTAGCCATGTAAAGCCAGATGCACAGAGTGGCTCATGCATCTGGAGTTTGTAGTTGTCGAAGGAAGCCCTGGTGCACCTATTCTCTCTCTCTCTCTCTCTCTCTCTCTCTCTCTCTCTCTCTCAAATATATAAATAAAAATATTTTTTAAAAAGTTAAAAAAAACATCTGAGTCTATGAGGGACATATATTCAAACTCCCACAGTTGGCCTTGAACTTGCAACAATCCTGCCTCAGCTTCCCCAGTTCCAGGATGACAAACGTGTGCCACACCCAGCTAGTTTTAGCAATATTTAAAAATTTTTTATTTATTTATTTTCAAGCAGAGATAAAGAGAAGAGAGACAGACAGAAAGAATGGGTGCACCAAGAGCCTCCAACTGCAAAGGAAATCCAGATGCAAGGGCCACTTTGTGCATCTGGCTCTATGTGGGTACTGGGGAATCAAACTGGGATTGTTAGGCTTGTCAGACAAGCAAATGGTTTAACCACTGAGATGTATCTCCAGCCCCAGAAATTTAAAAAAGAATATATATATATATATATATATATACACATACACACATATACATACACATATATATTTGCAAGCAGAGTGAGAGAGAGAAGAAAGACAAACAGAATGGGCGCACCAGGGCCTCCTGTCACTGCAAATGAACTCCTGAAGGGAATCGAACCTGGATCAGTAGGCTTTTGCAGGTGAGCACTGTAACTGCTGAGTTATTTCTCCAGCCCCAATTTTAGCAATTTTTTTTTTTTTTTTTTTAGTTTTTCAAGGTAGAGTCTCACTCCAGCCCAGGCTGACTTGGAATTCACTATGTAGTTTCAGGTGGCCTTGAACTCACAACAATCCTCCTACCTTTGCCTCCCAAGGGCTGGGATTAAAGACCTGCATTATTATGCCTGGCAGTTTTAGCGATTTTTTAAGGCTCAGATGGTTGCTATTACTTGAGAATCTAGAGCAATGGTTTTTAATAGAAATAGAAAATGAGCCTCACTTAATTTAAGATGCAGTGGTTACATTGAAAAAGTAGCCAGGTGTGGTGGCGCACTTTAATCTCAGCATTGGGGAGGCAGAGGTAGGAGGATTCCTGTGAGTTCAAAGCCAGCCTGAGACTACATAGTGAATTCCAGACAGCCTGGGCTAGAAGGAGACCTTACCTCAATAAACAAACAAAAAAGTAAAAAATAGGGCTGGAGAGATGGCTCAGCTGTTAAGGCGCTTGCCTGCAAAGCCTAACTATCCTGGTTGGATTCTCCAGTACCCATGTAAAGTCAGATGCACAAAGTGGCACACGCATCCGGAGCTTGTTTGCAGTGGCTGGAAGCCCTGGTGTGCGCTCTCTCTCTCTCTCTCTCTCTCTCTCTCTCTCTCTCTCTCGCTCTCTCTCTCTCTCTCTCTCTCTCTCTTTCTCTCTCTCGATTTGCTTGCAAATAAATAAATAAAGTAAAAAAACTAAATATGATTAATTTTAATGGCATATTTTACTTAATCCAATATATTTCATTTTAATTTCATGTAATTAATATAAAAATTACTAATGAGATTTAAATATTTTTATTTATTTGCAAGCAGAGAGTGACAGAGAGAGACAGAGAATGGGTGCATCAGGACCTCCAGCCGCTGCAAATGAACTCCTGGAGCAGGCACCACTTTGTACATCTGGATTTTATGTGCATACTGGGGTGTTGAACCCAAGTTGTCAGGCTTTGCAGGTAAGTGCCTTAAGTGCTGAGCCGTCTCTCCAGCTCCAGGATTTTTTTTAAAATTCTGTTTTCCCAGTAAATCTGAACTTGTGGACATATCTTATGCTTACAGCAGATCTCAGTGCAGACACTAAATTTTCATCACAAATGCTTACCTCAGGATTGGAAGATAGTTCAGCATTAAAGTGCTTTTTTGCAAAGCCTAACGGCCTGTGTTCAATTCCCCTGCTGCCCTCATAAAGTCAGGCAAAAGAGTCTTGCATTCCGTTTGTAGTGGCAAGAGGGCCTGGCATGCCCCCACACACAAATAAATAAACAAACAAACATAAATAAGTAAATAC
>PVHP010015022.1:0-38102 GCA_004024765.1 Zapus hudsonius
AAAAGAAAGGCATCCAAAATGTGACAGATCAGATACAACTGGAAATTAGGCAGACCAGAAAAATATTTGTGAAACTATGTTACAAGCAGTCTCGAAGCCAATAATACGGAGATCCTTAAAAATGTCAACGAGTGGAAAGGAATCCAACCACAAGATCCAAAGGAATCCTAAATCTAAAATGGTGTCTTTGGAAGATGTTCAAAGGCTGGGTTGTTCTTTCCTGTTTGGATACATTCTCGTAATGATTTCAGTACTTGAATTGTATATTGAAGTTGACATGTCAGAAGTACCAAATTGCCAAAAACACACTATTTATTCATTATAAAATTTGATACAGATAAATACTTCAGACACTATAACATATATATAAAACTACTGAATAACTCAAGGGTGAGATGTTGAAGAATGAACTAAGGCATTTGACCTGTCAGGCAGAAATTAACCAAACTAGAAAAAAATTAATTATCAGCATTAATCTAGTTCATACACAGATAGTCCTGTGAGTACCCTGAAAATGGGAAATAAATCTAAAACTTACTACAACTCAGTCAATCTGATAAAATGTGCTATGTAGAAATAAATCATGTATGAGTACAATAGAAACCACAGAGGAAGAGGGGATTGAATGAAGAAAGGATTCTAATTGTTTTTAGAGTTGTCAAGCTAAGTTGGTATTTGGATACAAGATGGGTATAGTTTATTTATACTTTGAAAAGCTGTCTGACAAGAATCATAACAAAATAACTTAAATATATAGTCACTATGGGCTTTTGCAAGATGTGTTATCATCCATAAAAAGCTGGTTGAAATCATAAAACAAATATATCTCTTCTTCCCCAAAAGTGTTTCTGTCAGTATAAAAGTTCAAATACTGGGCATTCCAAGAATTAGAGTATCATAACTTCTGTAGACACAACAGTATCCAGAAAATTTGTGAGCTTTGTAGATAAGGACATAGTGAAATGTTTGTCTTTGCCTTGGAATATATGTGTGTGCCTTCCTAAATACCCTGGGAAGCCCCAGAAGATTCTCTTGGACAAAGAGATTAGTGAAGGAGTATAGGAGAGGAAGAAAAGAAGGAAGAAAGAAAGAGATAAGAAGAGAAGCTTATTCTCCTCCCTGATGCCTGTGAGCTTCCCTCATACAAACAGGTGATGAAGTGCTTCAAATTTTTGTCAGAGTTCTTTAGAGCCACTTCTGTCTAAGTCTTCTGAAGATTGAAAAATAAATTGTGAGTGGTTATCATTAAAAGTCTGAAGACAACCTCAGTAGATAGACAAAGGACTAATAAACTTCCTTGTGAACAATTTATATGCATTCATAGAGAAATACATCTCTAGTCACTGTGAATGGAAAATCCAATTTCACTTAGATAACAAACTTATTATGATGTGAAATCTCAGAATTTTGCAAAGTCTACATTGAAGAGAGTCCAAAAAGATGATAATCTTATTGTGACCATCTTTAAGAAGACATTATGTATGTATTCATGTTATATATAATTATATAGAGCACTACCTGACACTTGGTCATAATATACCTACTTCCTGGATTAGGTTTCCACAATTAAGTAAAGATACATAAAAGTAGAAAGAGTCCCACAAAGGACAAGCACAAACCCAGGAGAAATAAGGATTTATGAAGTCATGCATAAAGCTGAGGCTTTGAGACTGGAAAGATAAAGAAGACAGTATAACATATATGTATGATCATGGTCTACCAGCCATGAGGAGTATGAAGTGAGACGTGAATGATGGAAAAATGAGATTAGGGGAGGAAACTCAGAAAGTTGGCAGCAAACATCAAATCCATAATGTTGTCCAAGATGGTGTCAAAAATTATGAAATGCTTCAGCGGTCAAAAAGATTCAGCTAAAACCAGATAAAATATAAACTTAGTAAGAACATGTAAGAGCTACTTTCCTCATGTATTCTAGAATCAGATTATAAAAGTTTGTTTTTTTATTCATTTGCAAGCAGAGAGGAATAGAAAGAGGAGACAGACAGACAGAACAGGCATGCCAGGGCTTCTAGTTGCTGCAAATGAACTCCAGATGCATGCACCACTAAAGCCACATTTTTTCCACTAAAGATATTTTACTACAAAAACTTGATCCTTAATACAGATTATTAATTCATATACACTGTGGCCTTAGTCAAAAATGAGAATGCATAAAATATGTGAGTGCTCATTAAGTGCATTTTAATTTTGACAACAGCTTCCATAAGAATGCCAATAAAACAATTCTAGAACTGAAAAGTTACTTCTCCATCCAAAATGATGTCAACTCTACTTATCAGAAAATAAAACTCAGGGTCTGAGAAGATGTCCCAGTAGGTAAGACTGCTTTCTATGCAAGCATGAGGGCCTGAGGGGGGCTGAGATGCCTTGAGTTTGATACCCAGCATCTATGTAAACAGCTGGGAATGGCCATACACAGCAGTAAACCCAGATTTTGGAGAGTAGCAGTGACCAGAAAAATGGCAGTCTGGCCAAAATGGAACCTTCCAGATTCAATAAGAGACACTTTCTCAAGGAAACATGCTGGTGAACAGCAAAGGAAGAAAGATGCCCCCCCTTGTTCTCCTTTGCACTCTGCACATGTGCTCATGGGTATGCACACATGCATACATACCTCCTTCTCTCTCTCTCTCTCTTTCTCTCTCTCTCTCTCTCTCTCACACACACACACACAAGAAATAAATCTCATGTGAATTTAGTTGACAATTTTCCATAATTAATTTTATATGTTGCTTCAGAAATTAATTGTGATGATGACTACAACTAGATATCTACATACTTCAAACAGGTTTAGAAAGTAAAATGAATGCAGTAATACTGATAATAACCCTTGAAGATTAATATTTGACTGACAACTAAAACTGTTGGCTGTCCACAATTATAAAGAAGTCAGTAACAAATATATTTAATACTGTGATGGGTTTTATTGTCATTGTGATCTTTTTAATTATCTTGGGTGGTTCTTTGAGGATGTTCACAGGAAAGCAGCCCTCTTAGTATGGGGCAGGATGTAAGGAAGCCCAGGGAAGCTAAAAATGAATATCCCTTCCTGGGAGGGCAGTGCAGGAAGGAAATTCCAGAGATTCAGGAAACCATTAAATCTGGGATAGGTTTGCAAGACCTCTGCTCTAAGGCTATATAAAGGGAAAGGAAATTTCTCCCCCTTCCCTCCTGCCTGCTTGCTATTGTGTGTGTGTGTGTGTGTGTGTGGTGTTAGTGATCGATTTTTCTCTCTCCTTGGACCTATGAAAGGGAGTCAGCCTCTTTCATGGTTATGGAACTTCTCTGGATCTGTAGTTTCAATAAATCCTTACCTCCCATAACTGTGCCTGGTTTGGAGAGTCATCCCAGTGGCCTATGGCTGACTATGACAAATACTGAGATTAATTACATTAAATTCTGAAAAGGTATAATTAATATAAGTATCCAATAAAACAATTTCATTTGTAGAGGTATTGTGATTAAATTAAGAAAAAGGATTGATCTACCACCCTCAAATAACATATTCAAAAGGTTACCAAATGAAATTGGACATGAATGAATATAAAAGCATTAAAATATCACTTCTCAGGGCTGGGGATGTGGCTCCATGGATACAGAGCCTGACTAGCCTGCCCAAAGCCCTGAGATGGAATCCCAACACCACATAAAACACCTGTAATCCTAGCACTTGGGGGATGCAGACAGGAGGATCAAGAGTTCAAGGACATCCTCAGTTACTTAGGGTGTCGTAGGCCAAACTGGGTCTACATGAGGCCCTATCTTCAAAAAACAACTTCTCTTCTCCGAGAATTGCTATCTAAACTTGACATTTCCATTTTAGTTGTTTCTTTTATTTAGTAGTTTTGAGGCAGTTTGGAAGCTCTTAATAGAAAGTTCTATAATCAAGTAATGAAACTCCATGAAAGCAATAAATTATAAATAGAAAATATGACATGTCATACAATTCTCTTACATAATGCCCAGATTTTTCTAGAGGAAAACTATACAGTAACATTTATTAAAAGGAAACTTTTTATTAATCTTTTTATCTAATTATCCCAGGCTGGCCTGGAATTCACTCTATAGGCCAGGCTAACCTGGAACTCACAGAGATCCTACCACCTCTCCACCAGCATGCTGAGATACAGACACGAGCCACCAAACTGTATTTAATGTTCTTTGTGAAATCTTAGTAGAAGCTTAAGCATACATTTTCTAAAATGATCTATGTGCTATACAACATTGTAATTTCCAGCTTATTTCAATGGAAGGGCTGCAAAGTTTTATGTGCACTCTCGGTTGTTATGGTTTACTTTAATTTATATAATTATGGATGAGGTCAATATGGAAAACTAGCCATCACTCATTACTGGTAAACATTCCTGAACAATGTGTGTGCCTCCAGGAATCAAACTAACAGGCCCACAGTCCATAAGGTCAAGTGAAAGCAACCAATTGTTCAGCCACTAAACAGTTGATTCTTTCTATATTACAATTGCACTTTGGGGATGGATTCATAGGCAATAAATTGCATCAGAATGTCCTCAGATCACAAGCAACTGAGCACATGAAGCAAATGAATTTGGCTCTAGTTGCCGCATATGAAAACATAAGCACAGCTTATTTTAAACAAAACACGTGAAATACAACGAAAATGGATTTCTATGTTCAATGTAGTCAACTAGCATTCTTTTGCAGATGTGGATGTTAAAGTCCTCCAAACGTTCTCAAAGTTTCAAAAGTTAGTGAAAATATATATAAACTCTTACACTTTCACTTATAAGAAAATCAATTTAAATTAGGCTTGGATTTCGTCACTCCCACTTAAAAAAAAATCCCTGAAAGAAAGTTTTCTGTACTCAGTCACTCAACCATCTATTCTTCTTAGACGCTTTGTCCTGGAATGAACTTAGCTTTTCATTGGTTGCTTGAACACTAAACTCATTTATAGAAAACTTCAGAAGAGAACAAGAAGCTATTGATTCCAATTTTTTTCAGGATTCCTTCTATAGCATCCATAAGTTACAGACCCCACTACACATCTGCTTCCCCAGATGAAGAATTCATTACCTCATTGGGAGCCTAATGTATTGTGATAGATGAGAGTGTTGAAAAGGTCTTCCAGTGATCCTCATGTCCCAATCCCACACCGTATGTTAGAGGGGGTTTCGCAGCATGAGCATACGCCACAATATTCGATAATCTGTGTGCAAGTCATTGAACACATCAGCGACAAAATCGACCTAGTTAAGCTTTTTACCACACAGCCCTATTAATTCCGTTGGAATTTTAGAGAAATAAATATCATGGGTTTTTTTTGGGGGGGTTGGTTTCTCAAGATAGGGTCTTGCTGTAGTCCAGGCTGACCTACAGTTCATTATGTAGTCTCAAGATGGCCTTGAACTCACAATGATCCTCCTACCTCTGCCTCCTAAGTGCTTGGATTGAAGGCGTGCACCACCATGCCCAGCCTCCATGTGTTCTTTTTTATTCATCTCTACTTTCACAAACATAATCTGCTCAAACATTGTAAGACACATTGTAACATCTTCCACAATATTCTTATTAATTACACCTCACACCTATTTTTTCTGTAATATGAACACAATCCCTTTGCCCAATCTATTACAGTAGAATTACCTATTTTCTGGGCATACTTCCAAAATGAACCCCTTAAAGTAAACAAGCCATGTCAAATAGCATAGTAGTAGGACACAAATATATTTTATGTTTAATTGCTACACAATGCCAAGTGAAATGACATCAGAGTGAAGATACTAATCATCTAAGTGACAGATTTTCTTAAAAGTACCAAGAGAGAAGCTACTGGGTTTTGACTGTTGCATTATCTCGTGTAATCATGACTTGAGTCATTCATACACTGTAAATGCTTAATGATGTAAAGGTGTAGACAATCTGTATGACAGGTAGCTACAATTTCTGTTAGACTCCACTTGGTTTATTTGCCTTCCAAAGTGAATTACCAAAGTGTGTCTGAATTAAAATCTGAACAAGACCATCAACACAAATTCTTCTGTAATTCTTTTCTTTACATTTTAGCAACAATGATGACTTCAGTGCCTTCTCTAATTTTATTCTCTATAATTATTTAAAACTCTTCTTGAATTAAGATTCTTTTACTAATTACACACTATTCATAGCTCCAAATAGCCTTGATAAAACTGGTAAAATTGTTCTGGTGTGATTTTGGAGACAACGTCATTTTTGTTATAAAAATCACATAACTTTTTATCTCAAGTGGCATGGTTGGGTCTAGGGCTTTACTAGTTATATTAGTTGGAAAAAGAATTGTAGTGTCTCTTTGCTTACTTAATAGCTTTAAAATTAATGTAATTTTCTCTATTCCAGAATTAGTAATGGGAGTCAAATCATTGCATCCAATTGTGAGCAGAAATTTCATACTCTTGGAGGACAAGCTGAGAAGGGCTCATTTACTCTGCTTTAAGTACCATCTACACATGCTTTCTCTCAGCCCTCACACACTATAAAATAATCACAGCAGTGATTCTTGGCCTCTGCATTTTATGAAGTAGAACCTGAGATTTATGAGTATGATTGAAATTCGAGGCCATTTAGCTAATAGTTGATGGAGCTAAGGTTTAAGTTAAAAGTTTCTTATTCCAAGCATAAAACTAACTAAAGTCAGCTTCTTATGACTTCTAGACTACAGATCAGGATCACATAAACTTCTCAACTGTATATCTGATGTTTCTTCAGAGAAGTAAGGAAAACAAAGAGTATGGACAGCAATGGTAAATTGCAGAAAAGCCTACACACAAAGTAGATTTACTCAAAATATAGACTTCAAAAGCTTTCGAGAAAAAAAAAATCACAGTAGGAAATAGTCACATATCCAGGTGTACACTGGGCTGCTTCCCCACAGCGACCTCTTCCTGTTATCTTGGCCCCAATTACTCCATCCTTTGGAAAAACAGTTGGAGCATGAATTGGGATTTTAGGTTCCAACTTGCAAAGGCTAACTTTATGGAAGGGCCTAACATTTTATCTGGCCTAGGACCAGGCTTAGTGGAGCAATTGAAAAGAATAACATTTCCTAGAGGATAGAGATGAAGTAAGTAGTCAAAACCATTTATAAATCAAGAACAGAGATGTCCCCAAGGTGAGTATGTAGATGAAATCTTTATTGATCTGGAGCTGTTTGGAACTGTTAACTAGTTTTGGATATCAATTCTGAGCATTTTAAAATTAACACATAGCTGAGCACGGTGATGCAGGTCACTAAGCCCAGCACTGGGGAGACAGATGTAGAAGAATTGTAAATTGGAGTCCTGCCTGGGACTTCAGAGTGAGTTCTGGATCTCCTTGGGCTAGAGTAAGATGTTGCCTCACAAATCAAAAATCACACACACACATACTCAAGCTCTCTCTCTCTCTCTCTCTCTCTCTCTCTCTATATATATATATATATATATATATATATATATATATATGTGTGTGTGTGTGTGTGTGTGTGTGTGTGTGTGTGTTTGGTTCTGCCAACATTGCCTTCAATTCTCAGATATATTCTTGAAAATAGTTGGTTTTCATTATGGGACAAAAAAATGTTAACCCTAAAAGTTGGTTGAAGACTATCAAAGAAACTCATCTGTAAATAAACCTCACTGATTTCATTTCATTTGACTCTAATAACAGCCCTTGGGTATTGATAGCATAACCTCCACCCCATAGAAAATTAAACTGAACTATTAAAATGTAACCAACTTAGTCACATCACTTTTGTCATAAATAATTGATTCAGAATTTGAAGACAATCTGCTTGCTTTTATTGCACACGTCACTAACCTCATAATCTAACAAACAAATCAGCCAGAAAGAATGGTTACAAGAAAGGCAGGATAAGAAAAGGTAAGTGAAGTATTTTAAGTGGCAAGTTTAGGTGTTCACTCTGGTGCAGAGACAGACCTGTTTTTACTCCATGCAATTACTACCTCCAGATGTGGTTCTCCTGGCTCAGCTATCCACACACTCTGGGTTCTGCTGGCCTGGTCTTTCTTTCATGTGCTCAATTCCTCTTAGGTCAGTGCTTTACATCCCTGTTGGTCGTTCTGGAAACACGTTTGAGTTTCTGGAGCAGTTGCCAAAACAAGCATTTGAACATCTGGAAATCATCCACCATCACTTTCACCAAAAAGATGCGCTTTCCCTAAAACGTAGTTCCCACATAGATTCCCTGAGATTCCACATTACCTCTGAGGAGCAGCTTTCCAATATTCCCTGGCTATGGAAAATTGCAACTCACTGACTGCAAAGTCTGGCACTTTTCCTCACTTTAATAATAACATATTTTATGAGTTAGTGTTTTAATATATTGAAGTAATATTTTAAAAGGGAAAAATAAGACAAATGACCAAGGAAACAAAAAACATGCATACACAGAAACACACACACACACACACACACACACACACACACACACACACACACACCCTTCAGGGTTCCTTAAAGGAGACAACTATATCTGTATTTATACTCTAAATCAGTACTATATAAAAGTCAATGTCACTAATTAAACTACAAACTGCAGCAAAATATATAACAGCAACAACAAAATTATGCTATCAAGACTGTTTCCAGTTCAAAACTTCTTGGCAGAACTCAAGTTTTAGTAAAATGCTACTCATTTGCTAGGGGAGCCATGGCTCCTCCGTGTGTTTCTTCCACTGATGTTATATGCATTGTTGCCAGAGTGACACAAAATGACCAGAGAAATACATTTGGAGTTAGTCCAGTGGAAACTCCCCAGTACAGCAGAACTTTGCCAGTTTCCCTCTTCTTTATACTCCTGGGCTCTCCAATTAGCAAAGCATAGGAATCCGAAGTCAGCAGAAAGAATTATGATTGTTACAAAAGATTTATTTCTGCCAGACTGTGAATTCAGCATGCCTGGCATATACATGCATGCATATAAATATACATCCATCCATACATATACACACATATCTATACAATTTAAAATATGTTCAATAAATGCTTGATAAATGCATGAATGAGTGGTTATGACTGTCTAAAGTAAAATAATAATTTTGTACTTGAAACACTTTAGCGGATTTAAAAATGCTCTCCATCACCTCTTTTTATAAAATTGATTTTAGAACGCCTATGCACCACATTTGCTTCTTTATTTGACCCAAATGCTTTCTTCTGACCTTTGTTATGTGGAGTTCTTAACTTAATTACCTATGTTAAGTTGTGCCACATTCCAGAACAGCACTGTCCATGATAGCTTTTTGTTGAAATCATCTATTATTGTTACCAATAGAGTAGTCACTAATTAAATTTTAATAGCAACATGTCGCTATTGGACATGATATTGACATCACAATTGTAGGCATCTACCCAGACTTAATTCTTGATGGCACCTGCTAAATGAGAGTATTCTTTTATAACACTATGCACATATTTTTTGTTCATTGATGGCATTATCTATATTCATTCTAATTGCTACAATGATAAGCTATCACAAACTTAGTAGGTTAAAACATTAAGAATTCATTATCTTGAGTTTTCAGGGATCAATAGTCCCAAACAGATGTCAACTGCTAACGTAGGGATGTATATTACTTCTGGAACCATGAGTTCAGAATTCAGTACTTTCCCTTTTCCAGCTCCCAAAAGCTGCATAAATGTGCTTTGACTCCTGGTTACCTCCTGCCTTTAAAGCCCACAAGTCAGTCAAGTGCACCTCACACTGCTATCTCTACAGCTCTTTCTTCTAATTCCCTCTTTGAAGAAACCTGCTTTCCTTGATCCACGGTCTCTTAGTGGTTACAAAAGTAGAATGGCATCTTCCCATGTCTCTCTGGTACTGATGTTTGCTTTCATTATCATGCTGTCTTTCCTGCCTGCACTTCGTTGACTCCTTCCTCTTATGATGACCCTGTGATGATACTGGACTTCACCAGTGAGACCTCGTTAATCTCCCTAAAGACAGCTCTTGGAAACCATGATTTCATCTGGAATTTCTCCTTTCTGTAGAAGAAATGTAGCCACAGCTAACAGACATTAGAATGTAATTTTGCCATTCACTTCCTAGTGTACAGTTCAAGTTCAATATGATCATAAATGTCCTCATTACTATAATTCCAGAGGCACATAATTGTCTCTGTCACATGCCACCCAATAAATATTTATTGAACACTTTTTATATTAGAATTCTTTTTAATCCAGGCATAGTGGCACATACCTCAAGCATTCAAAAGGCAGAGGCAAAAGGATCTTGCATGAGAGGCAGCCAGGATGAAAGAGAGGACCCTGTTTCAAAACAATTTGAAAGGATATAATGCCTTTTAAAATATTTTATTTATTTTTATGAGAGAGAGAGAGAGAGAGAGAGAGAGAGAGAATGGGCATACCAGGGACACCAGCCACTTCAAACAAACTCCAGATGCATGTGCCACCATGTGCATCCGGCTTTATGTGGGCACTGGGGAATCTACACTAAGTCCTTTGCAGGCATGTGCCTAAACTGCTGAGCCATCTCTCCAGCCCCCTACAATACCTTTATAAAGAAACAACATCTAACTATGTATATTGAGAATTATAGAATTAAAAAATAAAAGAATATAAAATAACAAGTTATATTACATTTTAAAACAAAGCAATATTAAGTTTATATATATACATATATATCCTTTCATAAGGCCTGATGTATATTGATGACTTTACCCTTATGAATTAATTTTTTAAAAACTCTAGTTAGCTTGGTTTATCAGAGTGACCATACCAATGTAACATAGGTTCACATAAGCAGAATATAATCACAAATTGATATTTTCATACACAAAGAAATTATGTATGCTATCTAAAATAAATATTAATATCTCTCAACTGTGATTTTGTGAATACTACTACAATAATAAATTCTACTAAGTTCACAATATAAATCACATTAATTCCTGAAACATCCAGTATTAATTCACAGTGATGAATACAAGCTTATGGTCTAGTAAGTTACTCTAATAATTTACAACAAAGTAGGGGAATTGTGATTGAAGATTAATCACCATGGTAGCTGAAAAACCATATCTGGTAACAAATTTAAAAGTTCAGCTAAGCAGCTGACAATAAGACTATATAACAGTTCCACCTCGATGGAAGACACATATTGTATTGAGGAAAGTAGCTAAACATTCTATACAACTTAATGAAATTGTCAACTACCTCACACTAAAATGACTATTTTTCTTTCTTTTTCTTTGTTGTTTGTTTGAGAATTTGTCTCACTATGAAGCATAGAATGGCTTCAAGTTTATAATATTCATGCCCCAGCCTCACAAATGCTAGAATTACAGGCACATGCCACTATTCCTGGCTCTAGATTCATTTTAATCATGTGCATTAAAGTATATACCAACAGCAAAGCATTTGGAACTTTAATTGAAATCAAAAGTAAAGAACAAAACATTGATACAGAAAAACCTAAAATATTCATTAACAGGACATGCTACAAAAAAATTAAATCAAAAAGTCTAAAACTATGTCTTAAACAATGACAGATGTGACTATCTTTTTGAGGAGGTGATATTTGCACACTTTGCAAACCTGACTGAATAGAGTACACAGCATGGAATCCCACCTCAGACAATTGTCTACCTCCAAGTGTTTGTCAAACATACCAACAGAAAAAAGACCGGAATGTAATGTGCTTTGGATGAAAACTAAAAATGTGGGCTAATTCTTGTGGAACTAAATATTTTGTGGTAGTCTTGGCTGAAATAAAACTTTGCCAAGGGCTTGGTCTAAATTCCCTACTCCCTTTGGTATGTCTTGGTCTGAAGAAACAGCTTAAATTTTTACCACCAATGAAATCACTAGGAAAACAAATGATTCAAAAGGTGATATTATATATATATATATATACATAACTTTATAGATATGATTTTTCTTGAGCTAAATAGAAAAAAAATTTTATGATAACTAAGTTGTTAGACACTATCATTATGTGTATATATTTTTCTTTCTCCTGATAGTAAACTCAATGTCTTACACATTATGATATTCTTTTAACCTACCTGGCACAATGCCAGGAGCATAGTACATGTCTAACAAATACTTGCTGATTTTTTATTATAATCATTCAGTTAACAAGTTCCTGAGAATGAGCGTAGTACCACATGAAGAAGACACGAGCAATGACTGGCACTATAGCACTAGCTTTACTGAGTGATTTCTTAGAATTTATGTTTTATGGTTCTAGAAAATAGCATTAACATTCCATGCCATCAGACCAAGGAGTTGATGGATTTGATTAGTGATCTTGGTCTTTTACTTTCACACAATCCATCATTATCACTATAAGCAAAACCTAAGACTAAAATTTACTATCACAGTGCAAATACCCACAGATCAGAAAAGTCATTTCATGAGTATGGGAGAGGCCCTGAAGCTTGAAAATCAGTCTGCAACCAAAATGTCTTAGATGAGGAGAATTTTACTGAAATATATGACCAAATGGCTCTAAAATAAATATAATTCAGGAATCAGTATGTTTAGAAAATTAGCTTGTATAAATTTATTTTTGAGGTGCTTCACTTTATGGAAGTGAAGTTTTTACTTTCTCAAAAAATCATGAGAGAACCCCACACAGCCAGCCCCAGTAATCTCCTCCATTGCCACTGCCTTTGTTCTCGGAGATGTAGGCAGAACTGACGTCTTTAAGAACCCCTCGTGCATACACCACCACACTCTGGGCTCCTCCCTACTTTCTCTTGGAAGCCTTTACACACTTCCTGACCAACATAGCTGGCTTTCTTCTTACAAGAACTCACTAGAGACTTATATCCGAAAGTCTGAGTTTTTGTTTCATGCTCATGTTAGTCCAGTGTTTATTACTATAAAACCCTACTCAAGAGAGTAGCTAACTTCATATGGAAAAGGAAGTGACTTTGCTGACAGTTTTGAAGGCTGAAAACTCAAAGCAGCATGTGGGCACCCTTGGCTCCATCACATTCTGGAGATGATGGCAAGAGCACTTGTGTGATAAAGAGATTTCATCCTTGGAATGAGGCTCAGAGACCGAAGGTGCTTTCTTGCAAAAGCCCGCTGGTCAGGGTTTGATTCCCCAGCCCTCATATAAAGCAGGAAGCAAAATGGTGCATGTGCTGTGTGGTAGGTGGAGCCAGAAGAATTTTCAAAGCTGCAGGCCAGCTAAGCTGATGTTCCTTTGCTGTCTGGCAATTCATTCACAATGGCAAGAGACTCTGTCTCAAGGAAGGTGGGCAGAGACACCTTGAAGTTATCCCCTGACCTCCACACACATACTATGGCAGACATACCCATGCATGCATGTGTGCATGCACACACACATTAACTAGTTAATGAATTAAGACTACATCTTGAATCAGGAAGCCAAAAAGATAATCAAGAGTCAGATTTGCTCTTTTAATTCACTCTTGGAGTAACGACCTATACTTTCCTAAAGCAGGACTCTCAAGATCTAAGTTTCTTGCACCCTTACCAATAGGTTCCACCTCTTAAAGGTCCCACCACTTCCCAATAAAGCTGTCCTTGGGACCAAGTCTCTAAAATATGAAGATTTGTTGGAAGGTTACTTTTAAACATTATCCAAACCATAGCAGAGCTTATATAATATATATTTTGCTGATTACCAAGGGCCAGATCCAACTATTCTGCTTCTATATTTCTTAATAAATATATATATATATATATATGTTAAATATGGCAATATATGCATAGATAGATAGATAGACAGACAGATAGATAGAGAGATAGATATGTGTATATGGGGACACACACACATATACCATTCACCATAGCATTTGACTTGGTGAACAGAAACACAAATGTTTATTACTGACAAACTAATTATAAATAAGGAACATTCAAACAAATAAATAAAACAATTCTGCAGGTGGCTAAATTGTTACTTCATTTGTAACAAACCCTATACAAACTTCAACAGATGTGTAAATTTAAAATGTTGATGTTGCTATAGTAGGAAAAAATATTTCCTTATTAAATTGTTTCATTAGTAATCCTCCTATGAAAAACTGTTTTGGTCAGATGTCTGGCTTTTAATCAGGTCTACATTCTCTCTACAAATATCTAAATCTAAATCTAGTTTTATAGAAGCACTTATTTTCTTTCCAAAAGTCAGCTTTTGGCTCTTGCCCTGCCACACAGATGATGACTGCTGTTTGGTTTCATCCCTATGCTGATTACACCTATAAAGTTACTGATTTCATTCAAATAAAATTTTAAGTTGTGTAAATTAAAGGTCATGCAGTTGTGTCTTCCTCACTCCCACTCTCCAAGCTCATCTGCTACTTCATGGGCTGAGAAACAATCATTGAAAGACAAAATCTAAGTTTCTACCACAATTAATTATCTTTCTCCTGATTACAGCCTGTCTTAGGTTTGGTTTCTCTAAGGTCTCTAAGAACACAGCACCAAACACAAATGATTTTACACAGTTTGGAGATGACTGAGATTACCTCCCTCCTTTTCTCCTCTCTGCAAGATACAATAAAGCGCTCTGGCCTGGGATCTAGAAAACTTAGGCTCTGCCTCTCTGTCCATCATCTTCTTCATCTCTTATCTTTTTCCTCTTCTAGAATCTTGGAGTCCTAGAATATGGACACCAAGTGAGGAGATACAGTCTGTGAATTATGAACTCTTACATATAATGTTATCATAGATAAAGGCAGAAAATTGTAATGTCAACAGCATGTAGACCCTGGGGCACCTAGGAAACTCGAGCCTTGCTGCTAAGAGCTATATCTCCTCTTATTACAGTAGGTACTCGGCACATGTTTAGGATATTAATGAATAAATGAATGTAACCATTCTGTAGACTGCCAGTAAGCATATACTCTTCTAGAAAGAAAAGAAGTTGAAATTGCCATACTTTGAGATTACAGAAGCACTTCTTTTAATAAAAAGTGCATTTTGGGGTAGGAGTTAAGGCTCTTGTCTGCAAAGCCTAATTACTCAGGTTTGATTCCCCAGTACCCACAAAAAGCCATATGCACAAAGCGGTGCATGCGTCTGGAGTTTCTTTGCAGTGGCTAGAGACCCTGGCATGACCACTCTCTCCCTCCCCCTCCCCCTCCCCTTCCCTCTCTCTCATAAGGGCATTTTTGTTCAAGTTTATCAAGCATTTTGATCATATTCACTTCCTGTTTCCCTCTCCTGTAAACCACTCTCCCTGCTAGTTCTCTTCCTCCTCCCAAATAGTCTTTCTTCTAGTTTCATGTCATATATATGTATGTATATATATATATATGTATGTGTGTAATGCACACATATGTGTATATATAATATGTATATATACATAAACAAAATATAAGTTAAACGAGAAAATGTGGCAATTATCTAAAATCTGACTTATTTTCTTGCAAATGATGTGATTTATTCTTTTTGACTGAATAAAATTAAATTATATATATATATATATACATATACATATATATATTACATATTCTTTAATCTATTCATCTATTGATGGACCCCTAATTTGATATTAGATTCCATAACTTACCTATCTGACTTTTGATTCAAATAGTTGATTCACTTAAGTTATATATTATAAATATCTTACAAAGACATTTTTAACAGAGAGTGTATGTATGTCCATTAGTCAGTCCTTGTTTTCTTCTCAGAATGTCTAAGAATTTTCATTCTAGCAAAACTTGGGAAGATAAATGTCTATAGGACTCGGTCAGTATTAGTGATGGAAGGAAATGTGGAAAGAAGCAGCGTCTCATTTTTCCTGCAGGGAAAGGGGGTAAATCGGTATGTTCTAAAATCATTTATGCTTAATAACAATTGGAATAAATCAAAGCAAAAAGTTCAGACTAAACATGTGTATCTTCCAGTTAACATTATTGAAAAATAAATCAGGAAAGATTAAGAACAAATATGATAATTCAATGACCTATGCTCAAAAAAAGGACATAACCATTTAATTAAAATAACACCTCTTTTCTTCTCCTCGCCTCCTTTTTCTCCTCCTTCCCCTCTTCCTTGTAATATTCCATTATTATTACTATCATAATATGGATGAAATAATAATTTTTCAGGTCTACTTCATTGTTAGGGAAAATAATCAATGTCTCACCCACTCAGAAGCAAATCCTCAATTGTACAAACAAGGGTGAATGCTATTAAATTTTGACACTCTACCATACCAAGAAGTATTTAGAGAGCATTTGTCTTGTGATTCAAATAGTGTAACACCTGGTATATTTGTATATTTCCTTTCCCATTGGAAAATTCAGTGTTATTCTGAATCAATGCAATTTATCAGATTATTTTCATTTTTTGCGTACTCAAGAGCTCATTATAAAGCCATTCACTGAAAGAACGAATGATTGTATAGAGTTATCAACTGTGAGTTCTTACATGAATCCCTGTTAGGGGAAAGAATAAACTGGAAATATATTATAAACTTTAAATCCTAATTTAAGAGCACACAGATATTGTACCCACAGACATGCATAATGCCTCCAATAACCAGTATATGTATATGATATTTTCTGTAGTATTATATTGCAAATCTGACTTATGTGAATAAAATTTACATATATAATCTAAAGCATAGGAATTTTCAGCTTAAAGTAGCCTTAGGTAACATATTACAGGTTTTACAAAGAAAGAAACTGAGGCCCAGAGAATTCAAATCACTTCCACAAAATCACCAGATTAGTGATTAGTTAGTTAGTCCAGGAGAAAGCTGCAGTTACAATGAAGATTACCTGTGTTCTGGTCCAATTTTAATTTAGAAGCTTTTCATTAAATTATTTCAACAATTCATTCATGAAAGGAAGTAAAGTTCTATTTAGCTGAGGCTCTCATCTTGCTAACTGCATGTTTCTCTCTGTACAAGCAAGAGTCTTAAAATAAACCAGAAAGCAGACAGGCCTGAGAAATGATGGAGCCTCTGTCTAAACACCTGGCTCAGATTGCGGGAAACATTTGTTAACTTCTTGCTCCAGGTCATTGTCCCACCAAAGGAAAAAGAGATACTATGCTATAATCAGAACCGTGGACTGGACTTTGGCTTTGAGACAGGTTTCCTGATGAGATGAATAAAGAATAGGTAATGATAGTAGTTGATTCAGCCTTCTGCCAGGAAGCTACACTTTACACCCCCCAGGGTGGACCTGTCATCTAGTTGTGCTAAAACAAAGTCAGATTTTGTTTGTCTATTGAGTTATCCTCAAGTCAAAGACTATTCTTTTTCTCTATTTTATGTGTATTTAGGGGCTTGGGAATTGTTCTAATTGGTTACATAAGGAGGCTATTTTACTTTCCTCAATTCAATATTTTAAATCTTGAAAAGTATACTTTTGCTTCCTTTCATTTCTATGAAGAGGCTTCTTATATCACTGTGAATCATTCACACTATCATTTACTGTGAAGAACAAATGGAGTTTGTATCTAGTAACTGCTTACCACAGTAAAGGCAAGAGGGGCTTTATAGCTGATAAAGAATTTTCTATAGAGATACAATCTCATCATGTGAAACTTATAAGATAGAAAAATAGAATTATCTCTGATTGCAAATGACAAAATACTTACAAGGAAAGAATTAGGATGTCAGACTGTGACCCTGTCCAGCACTGCTGAGCTCTGTGACCACACAGAGTTAGTGGATGCGATGTGGGCAGCTGCCTGCTCCCCCACCCGCCTGCAGGTCAAATGCTGCCACCCTAAGCCCTGCCCTGGGCCTAAATAAGCATCCTGACAGCCTAAAGTCTCAGGAAAGTAAAGCCAGGTTTAGGTATCGACTATAATCCCACTTTGCATCAGATACCTCTGTCCAAGCCAAATGTGAAAATAATCACCAAATCTTTATATTAGAAATCAAATTATATTAAATGTGTATATGTACAACCAAGTTTATAAATAAAGCCTATCACTTTCAGGCTTTTCCCGGTTTGATTAGTGAATAATCACTACATCAACCCAAGGGAGAAACATGAGATTACATACATTCATTATTGTGACTTCAGGTTTTGAGATTATACTTGTCACCTACTCCATTCTCTTCCCAGTTTTGTCCTGGTGATTAGGATTCACCTTCTAGCTATCAGACCTAGTCACTAGAAATGAACTTTAATTCATTTATAGGAGAAATAATCTGCACTAGCCCACTCAGGGAATGTACCCTGAATACACTACTAATGTCTCCATTTCTTCAGTCCCCTGAGTGTTTCATGAGCACATGAAGGACCTGGTTCTCATGGATCTGCAGCTTACTGACTTGCAGCATTTCTAATGGTTTGTACAGAGTAAAGACAGGACTCAACAGAGCCTTCAAGGCTTCATACTTTGTGACCTGTTTACTGGAGTAGGTATAAAAGAATGTTCAGATATAAGAATTGCTAAGTGTAAAAAGCTCAAAACATTTAAAAATGAGAATAATTGGGAACTTGGTATTTTTCAGAATAAAAATGTCTGATTGCTGAGTCAATGCCCTACTCTTACTGTCTGTAGTGGACATAATTTTAACTGTTAACCCAAAAGAACAGAGAAAGAGTATTGTTGTGTCATTCATTTATTTACTCTAAAGTGACTATTTTATATAAATCCAGAACAAAATAGAAGACTTAAAGAACAAGAGTTGAAAGACACCAAATTCCTTGACATTCTCTAATCGATCCCATGTACGGTCATAGGGAAACTGCCAACACTAACACTAGAAGTGAGCTTCACCCCGTGGTGTATTTCCACTCAGCTACCTCCATACTTACAGAAATCCTTTCTTCCCATGAGCTTAATGCTTCTGAGACCCTCTCTCCTGTCATTCACATCCTGCTACTTGCCACAGAGGAATAAAATGTTGCTGAAGTGTGACCTGGAACTTGCTGTTAAAAGCTCTCAGAAACAAAAAACGAGGTTAATTTTTAACACTGAAGACAGAAAAAGAAGACAATGCAAACACAGAGAGAAGGAGGGTTTGGAAGTGCACATTCTGAAATGTTTACGTGGAAATTGTCATTTGGGGAAGCATCTCCCTGTCCAGTCAATCATCTCTGGTCACTTTGGGCATATATGATATATTAATTTTAGGGGTTTCTTCAAAATAACCCTAAATCTTTTGTTTCTATGAGAAAAGAATTGTGGCCATTACAATGTTTTGATGGAGGGCCTACTTTGGACCAAAAGAGAGTATTTAATAGTAAAATCAATCTTTTTATAAGTGGAACACAGAATCTATTGAGAACACTGGGAGTTTTACCCAGAAATGCTGATTCTAACATCCAGAGAATACTAAGAAAATCATTTTACAAGAAAAATTACCAAATAATGATTTCACCTTACATGGAAACAGTATTACTAAGTCTGCATGGAGTATATTGGTTCCCAATTGAGTGGGAAAATAAGTGAATAAAGCAAATCCTGATAAGATGTGCAGCTAGAAGGAATAGTCTAATTTGAAGCAAAACTTAAGACATTCAAATGAAGCTTGAGTGTGAAAACTGGAAAGGTAAATATGGCCTCAGAACTCAAAAACTTTCCTCCAGGCAGAGGAAGTTGAAAGCATATTCCATTAGAAACATGAGAATAAACGGATATGTCATGTGTTTCAATGTCATTTTCTTAGAACCAGGTGAGTACTTACTCCCATACTTTAGTGACATTGAACCAAGGAGATAAAAGGGAGAACACTTAGGTAGCCCAGGTGAGTGGTTGGTTTAGCAAGTTTCTGAAATGTACTTGATATGTCAAATATACAACATCAGAAATCATGCCAGTTTTGTCATTCTCCATATCCAAACACAAATACCCACAGTGAGGCCTGGTGTGTCTTCACTGGTGTACCTTTATAAAACAAATTCTGTTTTGATTTGGTTTCATCCTTTATATAAAGGAGTTGACGTGATTTCAGTCACTTCTTCACTCTTTGCAATGAAGCAAGCCGATTTTAAGTATAAGGAAATCTTCCTGAGCTTATGAGAATTCTGTTGGTCCTGTTACAGATGAGGCCTTTGTATGCAAAATTCAGGTCTGCTACACAATGCTTACAAAAGATAAATAAATAAAAGCATATGTAGTCAAACGAACAGAGATCAAGATTTATTAACAAGAAATGAGAAAAGGATTGGAAAAAGAAATAAAATCTTCCTGAAACATCTAGGAAGACATCATGCTGTAGCACCTTGTGAGCTTGAATATGAGCTGCCTGGTAGAATTCAGTGGCCTCAAGGCTTTTGTTCCTTTTCTTATTGCTGAATACAAAGTCGTGTAAAGGAATATTCTTGTATTAGGATTTCCCATTTGCTTTGAACTAACCAGTGCTCTTCTGCCCTCTCAAGAAAATGCAGGTTTCTCTGCTGAAATGTCAGATGTTTTGTGTCTGTAGTCAAAGACCAGAAAGTTAAGGACTTCTTTGCATTCCATCTGCCCATAGTAATCAGTTAACGTCACTGTCCACCAGTCCATACCACAGGAAAGTATGTTTAAAAAATTCATACTAACATGAGAAACGTGTTGTTTTGCATTAAACTGTAACTTGTCATTTCAAAGTCAAACCCTGAAAAGACTGAACAAAGAAAAAACTTAAAAGTACTTTCAACTTAGCATGAATGAATCTAATTGGTTCTTTCAATTTAGGAGAAAATGAACATACAAAATCTATTGATATAAATAA
Source organism: Zapus hudsonius (assembly GCA_004024765.1). NCBI lineage: Eukaryota > Metazoa > Chordata > Mammalia > Rodentia > Dipodidae > Zapus > Zapus hudsonius. The sequence continues at coordinate 20,663 of PVHP010015022.1, forward strand.
AAACATTAAAGCTCTATAAGATGCATTTGTCAAATTCAGTATTGGTGGCACAACACGTAATCACAGTGAGGTAAAGGCAGAAGGATAAGAAGTTCAAGGTCATCTTTAGTTACATAGTGAGTTTGGCTGAGGCCAACCTGAGATAACTGATATTGGCCTCTCTCTCTCTCTCTCTCTCTCTCTCTCTCTCTCTCTCTCTCTCTCTCTCTCTCTCTCTCTCCCTCTCTCTCAAAATAAAATAAATTACACCAGGCATGGTGGTGCACACCCTTAATCCCAGCACTTGGGAGGCAGAGATAAGGGAATTGTTGTGAGTTCAAGGCCACTCTGGGACTACAGAGTGAGTTCCAGTTCAGCCTGGGCTAGAGTGAGACTCTACCTCAAAACAAGCAAATAAATAAATAAATTGCACTTACTATGGGAACCACCCATATTTTCAGAATTCCATAATGACAAAATACGAAGCTAATGGCTACAGACCAAATGTGTTGAATATCAAAGACTTGATTAAAGAATTCCATCATTGCAAATTATCTGGTAAAATTCTACCTGCATCCTTCCTAAATGAATTCCATCATTTTTCTTTCCAAGTTTGGAAAATTTGAGAAGAAAAGTACTGCAAAGTAAAGAAATGTGAGTATGAATAATGTGATCTATCCTCCACCAATTCCTACTTTTGGGTCAGCTTCACAGTAGTCCCCTGAGAGTGGGCGGAAGAAGTCCCAAAGAGTGTTCGGAAAATGTAGACATGCTAACAGAGAATGGGAGGAGGTGGTCACCTCTCTCCTGTGTCTAAGTCATGCTGGGAGCTGCCTTGTAAATCCCTGGGCTGAGCAGCCCTTCCTCTCATTCCAAGTGCAACCCAGAGCAAGGCAGAGTGAAAGTAAGCTTGCAGTTTTTCATAAACACATATGACTATCATATTTTCATGAAACAGAGTTGGTAGACAGGCATGAGATGGCAATGTGGCACAGGGAAGGTCTGCAGACAGGTCAAGAACTGTCCCAGAGAACTACACGGATGTGTGGGGTGTGAAATAGGAAGGGTTAGGGTTAGGGTTAGGGTTAGCAGCACAGGCTCAGGTGACAGCTCCAGGAAAAGGAATGGCATTTCCTTGCTTGTGTCTCAACTTTGAATATATAAAGCCTTTCTAGCTGAACAACAACAGCAACAAAAATGATGGGCTTAAAGATCATTTTACATAGAAAAGCATTACTGGTATGTTTTCAAAATGAAAAGTAGATAAAATTTTATTTTCAGCTTACACTGGACTTCAATCTCTTTGACATCAAAATGGTTATTTCTTCCACAACAGCTAACAACTTGGTTTTCATAGTCACACATTTGCATTTGTTATGTTGTTGCTTTTGTTTAATAATAACATAGTAAGATTATTAGTTGCTGTTTAATGAATTACTGTTAGCTGGGAGTTATGCATGGATAATATATGTAATAATCTTTATATTGATTACTTGAAGTAAATTCTGTTATCAAATTTTGATTAATGAAGAAACCAAGATTCATGGAAATCAAGAAAGTTCTCTAAGAATAAGCAAATATAACTTGAAAACCCTAAATTTAGATTTGGTCACTCACAACTGAATGAGTGAATGAAGGAATTTTTTCAGATATTTTATAAAGCATATTTAACTGCTATATGTGTATAAATAACCACCATGTGCCTGATAAAGCTACAGAAAAGGCATCCAGATTCATGAAGTAAGTTAACAAGGAACAGAGAGCAAGCAAAATGGAACAAATTCAGAGACTGCCTTGAAACAACTCAGAGATTTGAACAAAGTTAAAAAAAAATACATGGAGTGAATTCATAGAATGTCCCCTGTCTCCCAAGAACCTGCACTGAAAGGGAAGGGCATAATCTTTATAGGCCAAAACCTCTTAAAAAGTAATATCTTCCAAGAAGGACACTACCTGGTATTCCATAATAACACTAGCGATCATGATAGCTTTCTAGAAAGAGTGGAGGAGATGGAAGGTCAGTGGAGTAGGAAGGTCAGCTGGATAATTTTGGAACTATTAGAGTACAAAGCAGACACAGTATAATGTGCTAGGCAATGCAGAATAAATTGTTAAACTGGGATATTATATAGGAAAATAGGATTTAGGAAAACTAATACTGCAGGAATAGAAAATATGGGTTCATGAGAAGGAAACCTTCTCAAACTATGGTTCATGCAAGGAAGCGGTGCATTGATTGATACAAAGGAATAAATCTGAGATCTGCTAGTGAGAAAACATGAATTCATAATGGTTTAGAAAAAGAAGAAAAATGCATGCTCAAGGGTGTGTTGGGGATATTTCTGCTAGGGTGGGAAATATAAACGATTCTTTATTTTTAGGAAAAGAATGAAAAGTAAAAAGACTAAAATTCTAAAAATGGGCCGCATCAAGAAGGATCATGGCATGCAAAATTAAGAAGCTTGAACCATGTTGACTCTCCTGGTTATGGGACCCAGTGGAAGGATTTAAGGAACATAGAGGCATGGTTAGATTTAATTTTGTATTATTCACAAGGAAAAGGTCTGTTGACATTCAGCTAGGAAGTGGCCATGAGAGAGTCAAAGGGAAGAATTTAGAGTATTTTACTAAGCCAGGCATCGATGATTAGTGCCTGAACTGACAAATTTGCACAGAGAGAGCTAAAAGATATATTTGGGAAATATTTACCAGGTAAAATGGTAAAGTTCAATGACAGATTGAAAATGTACTGCTTGAATGTGAAGATATAATGAAATTTTCCATTAACATAAGTCATATAAAAATGAACCAGTCTTAGAAAGTAGATCATGCTTTACATTTTGGATACATTAACTTTTTTTAAAAGTATTTCTTTTTTAAATATTTAATTTATTCATTTTCAAGCAGAGAGAGAGAGAGAGAGAGAGAGCACCAGGGCCACCACCTTGTGGGTCTGGCTTATGTGGGTCCTGGGGAATTGAACCCTCCTTAGGCACTGGAGGCAAGTGCCTTAACCTCTGAGCCATCTCTCCAGCCCGATACATTAAACTTTTAAATGGTCCTGGGTAGCTGGATATGTACCTCTGAAGTTCATGTGAAATTCCAGAATTAGAGAGATTGGAGAGAAAACACTTAGGTGTTGAACAAAACTCTTGAGATTCCTGGATGGCTTAGAAAGAGAATATCCAGGGAGAACTACTGAAGAAAAAGAACAAAGTGCTAAAAGAAGAAAGACAAGAAGCAGCCAGGATGGTGCCTCACGCCTTTAATCCCTGCCCTGGGGAAGCAGAGGTAGAAGGATCACCTGGAGTTCAAGGCCAGCCTGGGACTTCAGAATGAGTTCCAGGTCAGTTTGGGCAACAGTGAGACTCTACCTCAAAAAACAAACAAACAACAACAACAAGAAGACAAGAAGGAGCCTGCAGCTAAGCCTGGCAGTGAAAGTTAGAGAAGGGAGGAGAGAAGCTTCAGAGAGTAGCATTTCAAGAAAGCTTCCCTGGTGTGGTGGCTGAGGTAGGAGGATCACCATGAGTTCAAGGCCACCCTGAGACTACATAGAGAATTCCAAGTCAGCCTGGGCTAGAGTGAGACCTTACCTCGGAAAAAACAAAACTTGAATGGTCAAATCTACAGAAAACCTGATAAACCGAGGAGAAATGAGACCATTGGAGGAGCAGATAGAATAATCCTTGAGTGAACCAGCTTAAGTATATTGGAGAGTCTAAAGTCCGAGTACAGTAGGCAGAACAAGGATAGGAGAGGCAAAGAGAAAACAGCACTGGTCCTTGAAGACAGCTGGGCTAAGAAAGAAGATGAGCCCTGGGAGAGAGTTGAACTTGTTCAGAGGCAAAGAAAAAACCAGTGAACAGGAAGGGAGTGGTTGAAGTTATAGATCTGGGTGAGGCAGCAAGTTCCACAAGCTGAAAGGCAAACAAAAGACCAGATCCACCAGAACATGAAAACATTTCAAATTTGGGGAAAGGACTTACCACTGTGATGAGCAAACAGAGCGCCATGTCACTTTCTGTGATGCAGCTAAGCATGCTAGAGTCCCATTAAATCCAGTTCCCAGATGACCCTCAAACAAGTCCATATGACCTCAAGGATGTACACTGTCTCCTTGGTATTGTAGGTAGGATGGCGAGGCCCAGTGAGGTGAGAGGTCTCTAAAGGTTGCAAGGCTGCCCAGTAGAGAAATCCCAGAATGCAGTGCTCTCCTATGGTGGCTGGAACAAAGCTCACTGTCCAAAATATATGAACAGCAACAAGTCTGTGTTGCTTATGCGGCATGCCATGCTTCCTCCAAGAATGTATTGTTGTCCTATTAAAACTGACTTCCGGCCTGCAATCCCAGCACTCAGGAGGCAGAGGTAGGAGGATCACCCTGAGTTCAAGGCCACCCTGAGACTACATAATACATGCCAGGTCAGCCTGGGCTACAGTGAGACCCTACCTCAAAAAAAAACCTGACTTCACTCTTCTGAGTACATGTCAGATACACAAAGTGGCTCATGCATCTGGAGTTTGTTGCAAAGACAAGGAATAATGGCATATCCACTTCTCTCTCTCTTCTTCCAAATAAATAAATAAAATATTGCTTAAAATTCAAATATTTCATATGTATCAGTAAACAAATGATAATATCTCATACCACATCTTTAATTAACCTTCCAGGCCCAGATACAAATCACAGAGAACAATAAATAAAATAATGCTATATTATTTATTTCTAAGATAGCCTAGTTTCTATAGCCTTTTAAAATCTGCCCAAATTTATATGATTAATAATTAACAATTCTAATCTCTTCCCCTTACCATCATTGTGTTTCCTATATAAATCTACACTATTCAATCTTGGGATTTCAGAACAAAAACATATCAGGTTAAATGTGAAGAATAAGAAGAAAGAGTAGCTGGAGGAGAAAGAGTCCTTATTAACCTGGAAATATATTCGAAAAACAGGTGTACTTTGCATAATAGAATGATTCACCTAACCTACCATGAGGGGCATTTCACGTTGGGTTAATTTCTCTAATTGATAAGGAATTTGCAATGGTTTGCCCACAAACACATCACTCAGCCTTATAAGTAAATGGAATAACATAACTAAGACATCAAGATATTACCAATGTCACAGAGGTTATCCTTGAAGCACACATGCTGCACGGTCAATGTCAATGTCAAAAGAAGGCTAGTGAAGACATACAACAGTGTTTCACCAATGTCAACAAAGATCACCTGCAAATTATGAAAATGCTGATATTCTGAACATATCCAAACATACTAATTAAAGGCATTTATAAAGGATCCACTATAGTAACAAGGTCTCCAGGTGAGTCTTAATGCCAAATGGACAGATTACCAATGAACCCAAGACATAGTGGTTGAGTATAAAGAGTTCCCTAATTATATCAGTCTATGAAACCTCTTATTTAGAGAGAGATGTACTCTTCAAATAAAGCTTCGCTGTGGTTGAAATAAGAGTTGTAGGTAATATAGACAATGTATAAAGATGAACTCTTGAGCTGAAAGGACAGTAGGAAGCAAAACAGCTGCACTAGGCTTTGTGCTCTGTTCAGAAACAAATACCACCCATGTAGATCTAGTTGCTCAGGTATATGTTGTCCATTAAAGCCATAAAATTTGTTTCACTAAAAGTGGCCAAGGCAAACACTCATGGCCAGGATCAAAGTTACCTCCTGAGAGCTATTCTTTATACCATCCACAGCAGAGCTCTACTGAGTAGAACACCTTCGTGGAATCACCCAGCTCAAAGGCTACCTTTCTTTTTCTTTTTTTTCAACTTTTTTAAAAGATATTTTTATTTATTTATCTGAGTGAAAGAGACATAGAGAGGAAGGGAGAAAAGAGAGAGATAATGAGCACACCAGGGCTGCCTGCTACTGCAAATAAACTCCAGATGTATACGCCACTTTGCGTAGCTGGCTTCACAGAGGTGTTAGGGAATCAAACCCAGGTTGTTAGGCTTTGCAAGCAAGTGCCTTAACCTTGGAACCACCCTCTCCAGCCAAAAGGCTACCTTTCTTAACCACACTTTCAGCTTTGTGTGACCATATGACCATGTTCCAAATGTGATCTCACACAAAAGGCATTTGGTGCAGTGTTCAAACTAGTCAACCATTAGTAAATTTAAGTGTTAGGAAGATATAAAAGTCTTTACTCAAAAAATTCATGATCATAGCCTTTGTCTCTTATCCTCTATCCAGATGCCTGGAAATTATATGTAATGGTTGATGCTCTAGCAGACATATAGGACTATAAAAATCCAACACCATCCCTAGGGATAGAAGAACAGAGAAGGAAAAGTTTGAGTCCCTGATTATTTCAACATACCATCCCTTCACTGTTTACTTGAAAGCTTTATTTGCATCTTGAAATGGCTTCTTTCATAGTTTGTTGTTGTTGTTGTTGTTGCTTAAACTACTAATTTCTGCTACATGACTCACTGGAAAAAAAATCTAAAGGCTGGAGAGTTCAGTCAGTGAAGTGCTCCCCTCACAGCATGAGGACCTGAGAGCGACTTTCAGGACTCATGTGACGTACAGGACATAGTAGCACATACATATAATCCTAACAGTTGGGACACGCGGACACTCAGATCCCCGGGACATGTTGGCCAGCAAATCTACCTTAATTGGCTCATTCTGGACCAATGAGAGATGCATCCTCTAAAAAAAGATGGAGAGCATTTCTGAAAATGACACAAGAGGTTTTCCTCTTGCCTACACACACACACACATACATACATACACACACATATACAAACACACATACACACACATATACACACATACATACACACATATACACACACACATACATACATACACACATATACAAACACACATACACACACATATACACACATACATACACACATATACACACATACACATACACACATACACACACATATACACACACATACACACACATACATACACACATATACACACATACACATACACACATACACATGCACACACATATACACACATACACACATACACATGCACACACATATAACACATACACACATACACATGCACACACACATACACACACATACACACACATACAGACACATACACACATATACACAATACATACATTTACACACATAAACATGCATACACACATACACACATGCACACACACATACACACATGCATACACATACACACATGTACACACATACATACACATACACATATACACACATACACACACATGCACATAGAAACACATGAGTTAAGATGAAAAAGATTGCATTCCTACGTTTTCCACAGTATGTATCTGAGTAGCAATGAGTTTGGAACGATTTATATATGAGCAAATACCTAAACCACGTATTCATATTCCTCCTTTGAAATGATGTTATCTAAATGTTACTGAGTGTTTCAGATCTGCCTCTTCATATTTGTATTTTACAGTGAATAAATAACAGGCATAACACCATAAAAATGCAGGAGACTATTATATTAATAGGATTATGAGTCCTTTTTCTCCAACTAATCAGACATTGGCTTGGGACCCGGATGTCAGTTGTAGGATTGCAACATGAGTGTTGCAAACTGGTTCATGAGCCAAATGTGGTCCGAAATGTATTTGACTTGGCTGATGCAACGCTTTCTGAAAATGTTAATTTTGAATGCTTCAAGTGGGCGTGCATCTTCAGACCTCAGCAGGTCCCATCATCCCCTGCTAATGTACCAACACTCTCTTGCTTCACTTGCTTACGTTGCCTGCTGCCCTCTTGGAAGCACTGGAAACAAGAGGCACATTTCTGCACTTTCCCTCCGTTGCCCATCTGGTGGTGGTGCAGTAATTCATACCACAGATTATTTCCTAAGATTAACTATGCCTACTTCGAATAACAAGAATGTGCATAGCTCTCTCCATGATGGACATTTTTAGGTATATAAAATTTACAGTAAATGCTCTAGTATTTTCCCTTCCAAAAAAAGTGAAAAAAAGGAAAAAAAATATGTGGAATGTTACAAAACCCCCTACACACACATGAGAAAGAGACCAAGAGAGAAACTAGTAGAGAGAGAGAGAGAGAGAGAGAGAGATCTTGAAAAGGTGGCTTGGTTATCTTAACTGTTACGTTTGGTACAGGAGTTTCAATTAAAATAAGTCTAATTCCTAGATCTTGCCTTTTAGTTTCTAACAATTTTAAAAAATCAAATCAGCTCTGGAAATTTAGTAAAAGGTGGTGTTATTTTGGCCTAAAGTGCCTAAAACTATTTGCTTACTGTTATCTTATCAACCAGTGCTCCCCTAATTCCAGGCAGTCACTGGGCCTGTGGTTTACATTCTGCAGTTAAGAAGAGGAAAGCTATGTCTTATAGTAATAAAGAGAAAAAAATCAGCTTATAAGTGCATATTATGTACAATGACAGGTTTCTAAATATCTAAGGATACACATTTGAACACAAAGTAAATACTGTAATGGATATGTTAACTACAGCTACCATTTGGGGAGGGGCATTCTTGGCATGTGTACCTGGGACTTTTCTTTAAACTATTTACTAATCTTCTCTTCCTCAAATTAAAAAATTACATGGAGCTTCTAAACACTGACAAGTCTGCTAGCTTGTGAGATGCCTGAACAGTGGATATAAATTAATCCAAGAATCCACAGCACATCAGTGTAATGTAAAATATGCAAATAGAATATAAGTAGCTCTGAATATGTTAGATTCTTGAATTCTTTTCTAAATTATTCTTAATTAGAAATATACCACTTATTAAATTTCATCAGATAGATTCCCTTCAGCTGATGAATAAAGGAATTTTCTATTCACAATTCGTATGCAAGAATTTACCCTTTTTTAAATAAACTCTGTCTAGAGTTCAGATTCTGTATTGTTTAATTTTACTGGAAAGAGGAAGGTTCATTTTAAGATGGAGACTTTTTGGAACCAAGCCTAACATTTATGCAAATTAGGATTAAAGAAAAGTAAACTCTGCTTATTTTTCAGAAATACCTACAGAATACCAACACTGACTTAGAGGTTCTTGAAACTTTTTGAAACCTTTCATTTACCCACATGTTCAGCTATTTCTATACTTTATAAAAGAAGGTGTATAATTTTAATATAAATTAGGGCGAGCTGGATTGAAAGTTTTAAACTTTGCCTTGATGTGGGGGAGGGGAGTAGCGGTTCTTTTATAATCAAATTTTCTGTTTCTCTCATAATTTTTCAGTTTGTTTTCCCCTGTTCTAACTTCTATTTTCTATTCAATTATCTCCCTTGCCCCTCCAGACAACACACGACTTTATGGAGAAACTCAAGAGGTTTTACCTTGTACAAATTGCCTAATTTTTTTTTTTAAACATAGAAACTGACATAAAGTTCCAAGATGCTAGAAAGTGCCCCCTCTATAGGACTCCTGACAGATTGTAAGTATTGTCCCAGAGACTTGCTTTTACTCTTTGAACAGTTTTAGAATTTATGGCCTCCAGGCACAGCTTAAAAAATCTTTAGATAAAAAATAAGGCAGCTAATAAGTATGGAGAGAGAGAGAGAGAGAGAGAGGATAGTAACAGAAGATTTACAAATGTGCTAAGTTTTAAAAGTTTGAGTTTAATATTCATAGCTGCTTAAATCTACACCAGCCTATTCTAAAATGCCTTGTCTGTGTCTGAATTTTATCTGAAATTTCAACCCTTAAGAGAAAGGATTTAAGGTTCAGTGAAGCCAATTTAAAAGTATTTTTATATATTCCAAAGCAGACATGCAGTTTTACTTAACCCTAACAGATGCAAAGCACATAGGGGAAAAAGTCAGTAACCAGGCAAGGGAGAAAAAAAAGTGTGTGTGTGTCTAAGGGAAAATGCTCCTACAAATACGCCACACCAAAATCAGTTATACAGAAGGCAAGCTGGTTTCCTGCCTTCCGCCATCCAACCGGGAACCACCACTGTCCTGTAACCAAGTCAGTAGGGTGGGAAAATGCCACAGTTTAAGGAAACCTGGCTTCTATCAGCCGATGTCCTGGAGAAATAAACTTGACTCTTCATTAAGGAAAAGTGACTTTCAGATCCCAGATGAAACCAGTGGGAGATAAAAGTAGGAAGTAGGAAGAGAAGAGAATGAAGAGGAAAGACAAAGAAACATCACAATGATCAGAGTTGGTGCAGAGGTTTTTCTGAACAAAGCATTTTAGGGAGCAGCTGAGCTTCAGTCCAGGGAAGACTCCACCCTTCCAGCTTCAGCAGCTCACAGAGCAGCTCTCGGAGCAAAAGTGCCTTCAGGCTCACTTTTAAGGACTCTTGTCTTTTAATCTTCCCACTCTCCCATTCACACAAAAGAACCCATTCCAGAAAGTCTGTATCCCACTCTCTCCAGGGCGGATGGAGAAGCCGCTGGTTCCCAGGCTCAGATCCACAGCCCTTGCTCCGCTCCCAGCCAGAACCTCCTCTTCTCTCTCCCCCAGCAGCTCAACATCCCACCTTAGGTTCAAGAAACAAACCCACCGAGCAAAGCAAAAGGCAACTCACCCTCTTCCTCTTGCTCCTGGGCTTTTATGGAGACAGATCGCCCTAATAAAACAGTGAGGATGAGGAGAGGTCTCGCTGCCACCCAGTTTGCCATCATATCTAAATACTAGGCATGTGGGTCCTCCTGGGAGAGAAAAGCGGGCTCTGAGGTTATTGAAGCACCATGAAGCCAGCTGTGGGGTCTTCTCTCAGCCCCAGGGCGGCCTCAGCAAAGCCCCTGCTTCAGCACCAGCTCCGGCAGAGTCTGCGAAAACTTTTTTCAAGCGATTCAGCTTTAAATAGGAAGAATGCTGCCTCCACTTCTTTTCCTGCCCCTTTCAGCCTGTTCAGGCTCATAACCATCCAGTGTCTGCCAAGCAACGCTCTGATTGATGGTAAACAACCAAATCAGAGCCCAGCACGCGCCTGGGCGCCTTGACTCTCCCCAGGTCATGAAAGGTTTTAAGCGCAGATGGAGGTTAACAACTCAAAGGAACTTTGATTTCTCTTTCCTTGTTATTTTATTTTATTTTTAAAGAAAGCCTGTGAGAAGGAAAGAATCTGATTCCCCCCTCCCTAATCCTTCCCCCAGACACACACCCTTTAACTTTTCCAGAGACTCTAAAAAAACAAAAGGCATTAGGGAGGGTCTGGAGCCTTCTAGCCTGAGTTTTTGACATTTAGATAATTCAGATTTCTCATCTCCCCCTTACGTGTTTCAAAGGTTACATGTTTAACCCTTTGTTGACACTACAGAGAATGAATCCTTGTCCTCCATTCGTTTCACCCCCTTCCTCCACGAGAGAAGAGCAGGATGGGGTCCAGGTAAGGAAGCTGCTTTTGACAAATGCACTTTTAAAGAAGCCACACCTACAGTTTCTCCTTGCCCACCATTTTATTATAGATAAAAATCATCTGCTCAGCTGTTGTAGGCTGATGGGAAGGACACCGGCTTTGGATGCAGAAGACAAGTTCAGACATCAGATCTGCCACTCGGCAATATGGCAAAGTCACATATGGTGCTTTATCTCTGTGAACTCCAATTTTCTCTGGCAAAAAAGGCTTTGTGCGAAAGTGCGCTGGTAACACTAAAATGGGCAATATATTATCAAACTAAATTCGAAATTGTAAGGAGCTGCATAAATGTAAATGGTGCTCTTCACCCCAAACTAGCTTTCCTGGGAATATGCCTGTGAAGAGCAGGAGTCGTGACCTCTGGGCCACAGGAAGGATTGCCAAGATCTTAGTCACCTCAGAGCATTCAAAACAATCTATTTGCTACTTCTAGAATCAACATGGATGTTCTGTACAGTGTGAGAGACTGGTGGTTTATAGGACTCCGCAGCTGTCAGACATGCTGCGCTACAGAACTTAATGATGAAATGCATGAACATGAAATGAAGAAATATAAGCCAGGCACATAAATATGCATTAAACCAGTATAATTTCAAAGAAAAGAGAGGTCGAAATGAGATTAGGTAAATAAGGCATTCATATTTAGTTTTCTGAATAGTACAAATCCAAGAGTCTTTGGGTTTTAGGATTGGAGCTAGTCTCTGCAAGAGTCCAGAGAACAACTTTCTGGCCCTGCACCCATCAGTATGACTTGTCACCAAGACATGTCCCAGTTCACTGACCTCTCCCACTGCACTGTGGTTCCCTGTCTGTGCTGTCTTGGGCACACTTAATGAATGGGCTGAATAAGGAACAAAAACATGCTTCTGCTAATTCTTTGAGCAATATCTGAGAAAGGCCAAGATGTCCAAACTCTTGCTACATTTTCAAAGGGAGTAAGAGGAAAATAAACAAATACAGGGGGAAAATCGCCATTCTTTAGGCCTGCTGCTTCTCTTCCACTAATTAGAGCAGTTTAGGCCAACAGGTCTCTGATACCTAGGGTTAGTCCTGCATCTTGTTTTAATCTTCACTGAAGTGCAAAGATAACTGTTGTCTCTAGAGAACTTGCATCCCTCAGGATCTTTTTCCAGGGTCAAGGTACAGAGATGATAAGGATTTGTTGCAGAGTCTGCACACGTAATCCTCAGTGCCTGCTCTGTAACTACCAGCCAGTCCTCTAGTTATTTTAAATTTGGCTATCAAGACTGATTCCATAGGAAAGATTTAAAGCACAATGTAACCTTTCCAAGTCCGCCCTGAGTTCTGACACTTCTTTCTATCATACACGAAGCTTGTGGTCGGAGAAGGACATAGCATAATGAAGCTGAAATAACTTGACTCCAAATTTTCCTTCCTTGTGAGCTTTGGGCATCTATTGCAGTCAAGCCCAAAGAAGGGAAATACTTGTTGTGTATGACCTGAGCTTTTCTTTTTTAAAAAATATTTTATTTATTCATTTTCAAGCAGAGAGAGAGAAAGAGAAAGAGAGGAGGGAGGGAGAGAGAGAGAGAGAGCAAGAACACCAGGGCCACCACCTTGTGTGGGACCTGGAAAATTGAACCTGGAGCCTTAGGCACTGGAGGCAAGTGCCTTAACCGCTGAGCCATCTCTCCAGCCCTGACCTGAGCTTTTCTTTCATGCTTGGCATTAAGATCCTACCTTACAATGTGGAAAACCCTAGAACATACACAGGTGTTGACCAGGTGTACCTGCCTAACAAAAACAGTTGAATTCCTTGATGAACTGATTCCAGCCCTCAGTATTGGAGCAGAGAACTCGAAATCTGTCCCCATTTCAACTATGCATCCCAATAGTTCACACATCATAATGCGTTAGAGTGACTTTTTAACCAAACTGCACAACCCTGAAATCATATAAAAGTTATGATTCGAAGATGCTGACATGATCAAGTTTGCTCAACTAGTAAGTGGTGACTTCAGTACTCTCCCTCACTGATATCTGACTTCAAAGCGAATGCTCTCCCTGCTTCTCAGAGGGTCCTAGACCACCTGACCCTCATCTTCCATCCTCAGCACTCATTCAGAGATGCTTGCTCTCTCTTGATCGGTCCTCTATCCCATCCCTTCAGTTTCTTTCAGGGAACTGTGTTCTCTTTCTCCTGTCTTCTATGTTTTCTCCTCTCTTTAGTACATATCTGGCAGCCTGTAAACCTGCATTTTATATGAATTTTATCTTCTAAGAACTTTTCAAATGAGGGAAAGTTCCCTTACCTCCCCATAGTCTGCAATCTCATTTGAGCTCTACCTTTTTACCTCTCAGTTATCCCCACCTGTATCAGAGTTCCACTGTGAGCTCTGCACTGTAGGTTATACTTCTAGCCTCTTTGCTAGTATGTCTAAGGATCTTTCTTTCTTCTTTCCTTTTCTATTAGTTACCTTTGTGTGTTCCTGGAACCACAATTCCTGACAGAAGCGCCTTTTGAGTGGAAAGATTTGCTCCAGGTCATGGTTTCAGAGAGTTTCAGTTCATTATGTCAAGAAAGGAGTGTATGGTGGAGCAGCTCAGTTCATGGCAGCCAGAGTAGGCGATGAAGGCTTTTCTCATCATAGCAGACAAAGAAACAGAGTGAGACAGGAAGTAGACAGGGATAATAACGTCCCAAGGACCCTTCCACAGGAACCTTCATCCTCAAGCCAGTCTCTAACTCCCACAGCTCCCACACTTCCCCAAATACCACCAATAGCTAGGAAACAATCATTCTAAGCATGAGCCCATGGAGGACATTGCAGACTCAGATCGTAATACCTCCCCCTAGGGTTTGGTATTCTTATCCCCTTCCTCTTACTGAGTCTCTCCAAGTCCCTTGCTTCATTAATCAAATTTCCTTTTCTACTTCCTCTATGAAGTTTACTAATGCTCTTCAATGTTGTATCTGTTGTATCTGTCCTACCATTACCATTGTCCCTCCTTGCCCATTGTCCTGTCAGATCGCTTGGCTGTATTTCCATTTACATGATGTCCTTCAAGACTTCCCTCCTAAGGTGGCAGACTTGTATTTAAAAAGGCATTACTTTGAACATCTTCCTCTAGACAGATCCATCAGACTCATTCTAAACTGAAAGGCTTATCTCTCCCTGTTATTTGGGCTGATTAACATTACCTACATTCCAAAGATCAGAGAGATGGGAAAAGATTGCTTCTTCCCTCTCATCCTATACATAGTTGCTCTCCAAGTCTTATTGCATAGCTTCACTCAATGACTTCCCTTTCTTAAAAATCTGAATTCCAATAACTTATAAGGTGTGATGACATGGGTTGAGGGTGTGGTTCAGTAGAGGATGCTTGTCTAGCATGGGTGATGCAGAGGGTTAGATCCTTAGTACCACAATAAATAAACATTTATAATAAAATACTTTATAATAACAATAATGCCTACTTCAGTCCCCATCTACTGCTTTCTTCTTGCTGTCACATCCATAAGAAACAGATTTTAACCAGGCACCTAAAACACCTGAGAATCTTACTCAGGGACTGATATTTGCTGAATTAACCACCTCCCTGATTTAATTCATTCTCCCATTTTGCAATATTTGTTAAACTCCTCTTACCTGCCAAGTTTTATTTAAAGCACTAAGGGTGTAGTTGTAGCCACAGACAAGGTCCCTGACATCATGGAGTTTACAACATTCAGTGAAAACACAGCAATAAATAAGTAAGCAAATATGTAAGCAAGGAAATTCCAGACTAATAGGTCATGAAGAAAATAAATGTATTTAAGCTACTTGGGAGTCGCAGGCAGGAGGAATGTTGCAGAATAGTCTATAAGGAAACATTCATATAAGGAGGTTAAATTAAAGTTGAGTATAATTTTGAAGAATAAATGTATCACTGAAGAATGAGGGGAAAAGTGTGTTTCAAACAAAAATCAGAGTGAATGTGAATGGTCTAGAATGGTGCATTCATTTTCTGTTGTAGTCATAAAAATTCCTGATGACTTAACACAAAATCTATCATAGCGCTCTGGACCAGAAGTCTGATGTGGGTCTCACTGAGTGCAGACCTGTGTCAGCAGGCCTGCATTCCTTCTTAGAGGCTCAAAGGAAAAATGGATTCCATTGTTTCTTCAGCTTCCAGAGGTCATCTGCATTCCTTCTCTGGAGGTTTCTTCCTCTCTTCTCTGTGGAGATGTCATGGAATCTTCTTTCTTCTAACCATACCGTGAAAAGGATCTCTGCTTTAGCAGCCCATGAGACATTCTATTGCACTCACCTGAATAATCCAAGATAAGTTCTCCCATGGCAAGCCCCTTAATCATATCTAAGATCATTTATGACATGGAAGTGAACATTCACAAGTTCTAGGAATCAGGGCAAGAGCGTGTTGGGAGGCATTTATTCCTCCCACTAAATGTATTACATTTACAAATGTAAACTGAATTTGCAAGAGTGAAAGAATGCCATGGTAGCTGGTATGATAGAAGGTAGGAAATCTTGACCATTAAACCCTTGGCCATTGGGGCTGGGGAGATTGCTCCATGGTCAAAGGTGCTTGCTTCATTGAGGCAGGGTCTCTCACTGAACACAGAGCTCGACAACTGAACTAGCCTAGCTAAACACCTAGGGCCAGGGATCCTCCTGTGTCTGTTTCTTGATCACTGGAATCACAGGTGTGTTACCACACCTGCATTTACATGAGTGCTAAGGATCTAGGCTTAGTACCCTCATTCTTATGCAGCAAACACTTCACCAACTGAGCCAATCTTCCCAGTCCCAGTAACCTAGAATTTTGAATGGATAAAACTTGATTGTAAGTGTATTCTTTCTGGCTGAAAGCCACTGTGAAAACAACAACCACAGCAATAATATGGGTAGAATGTATTTAGTCACTGTGTGAGCAACTACATGTATTAACTAACTCAATCTCTAAATCAATCATGGAGAAAGTATTATTATTGTCCTTGTCTTATAAATGAGGAGGGAAATTAGACTCCCAGAAGTCTAGTAATTTCCCTCAAGTTCCCAATCAAGGAATTACTAGATCCAGACTTGTAGTCCTGGCTGCAGTCTTAGGAAGGGACTAAAGAGGAAACTTATTAGGCAGTGTTGGGAACATAGCTGGCCGTCCGAAGTGATTAGTCAATGTTTATTTCCTTAGCTTAAATTGTGACACTGAATGTTTAAACAAGTGACAATATATTAGCATGCTATCTGTTCAAGTAAATAAATGTGTCAACTAATTTTATATCTATATCTAAACTTCATAAATAGGTAACATCTGATAAAACATTTCTTCTGAAAATATGCCCTTATATATTTAAGTATAATTAGAAATTAATTATTTATTTGAAAGCAGAGAGATACACAGAGAGAGAGAGAATGGGCATGCCAGGGACTCTAGCCACTACAAATGAACTCCAGATGCATGCACCACTTTGTGCATCTAGCTTACGTGGGTACTGGGGAATCGAACCCAGATCCTTAGGCTCTGGAGGCAAGAGCCATAACCACTGAGCTTGTATCCAGGCCAAAATATTTTAATTTTTATTGGAACATTATAATGTTTCTATAATATGAATCTTTAGCTTAATCTACATAATTATAGTTGGGTTAAGTAATCTTTTAATAAACGTTTAAATTTTCCAATTTAAAATATTGGATTGAGGCGGAGCAAGATGGTGACCGAGTAACAACCTCGCCAGGACTCTCCTAAAGGTTTGACCCCCCCTCAGCTGGCATCCAGGCTTTGGACACCGGCCGAACCCGAATTCGAACTCTCCCTCCCTCCTGAACCCCTGGGCTGCAGCAGACGGGGTTTGCGAGCAGATCTCTGCTCCGAGGCCGAGCCCTCCCGCCCACACGGGCTCCCGCCATTATTCCCCGGGACGGATTCCAGGCCCTCCGCGGCGGCGGAGGTTTCATTGCAGGGCTGAGACCTGGGCCCCTGGCCTCTCCTGTGCATCGGCTTGGGGTCCACAGCAGGGTACCCCAGCAGAGCTCAGCTCTGCGGGAGAACACAGAGTGGGCTGGGCCACGGAGGTTTGGGGTCTCCGCGGTTCCGGGCAGCTGCCAGCGCTGCAGGGGAGCCAACAGCTGT
>PVHP010015023.1:0-37702 GCA_004024765.1 Zapus hudsonius
TCCAGCCACGTGGACTGAACAGCTACTGGTTCCTTCACCTGTGGGCCTGCAGACTGCTGTTGTTGGACTGTCGTAAGCTACCCCAATAAATTCCCTTTTTCTATAATCCATTCTCTCAACTCTGTTTCCTCTAGAGAACCCTGAATAATACACTTGCCACACAAGCATAAAAACCCGAGTTCAGACTCCCTAGAGTAAAAAGTAAAATGCCAGGCATGGTGGCCTATGCCAATACAGAGAGAAGAGGATCCCTGGGGTATGAAACAGTTGGATCAGTTGGACTCACCTATGATCATTTTAAAGACCAGCAAAAAATCAGTGAGAGAATCATGGCAAATTCTTTGAACTCAGAAGAAAACCTGGGGTTTTCCTGCCGGCTGTGTAGTCAAACGGGTGAGTTCTGGGAAGATGACTCAGTGGGCAAAAGTGCTTGTTGCATAAGCACAATGACTTGAATCCCAAACCCCAGAGCCCATGTGAAGACAGCACAGCGTTGGAGGAACGCCTGTGTAATCCCATCGCAGCGAAGGAGAGTTGGGAGGCAGAGACAGGAGAGTCCCCAGAAGTTTGTAGAACAGCTAACCTGGTGATTACAACTTTTCAGAACACAAGCAAGGTGGAAGGTGAGGATGAAAACCCTGACTTCCACATGTGCACCATAGCAGAGAGAGAGAGAGAGGAGAGAGAGAGAGAGAGAGAGACTTAAAAAGAAACAAAGCAGAGAAGCAATAGAGGAAGACATCCAAGGTCAACCTCTGGCCCTCCACGTTGCACACGTAAGCACACGAGGCCACACACCCGCACACACTCCCACAAATATGTAACCACATGTATATGAACACACACACACATAACAAAACACGTACACAAATTTTGAAAAATTTTCAGCGCTTAAGGTGATTGTTTGTAAACCTGACAACCCAAGTTCGATTCCCCAGCCCCCATGCTCTGTTTAGATTTTAATGCTGTTTACATTATTAAATTACATTATTATTACATTAAATTATTATTAAATTACATTATTATTATTATTTAATGCTGTTTATATTATTACATTATTAAAGAGGCACATGCATCTGGAGCTCATTTGCAGTGCCAGGAGGCCCTGGTGTCCCCATTCTCTCTCTCTCTCTCTCTCTCTCTCTCTCTCTCTCTCTCTCTCTCTCCTCTGTATCTTTCTCCACTTTCAAATAAATAAATTTTAAAAAATGAAACATTGAGTTCTTGAGTGACTGGAAAAATCCCAGATAGTACTGCCCAGACTGATCTTTGTAGCAAATAAACTAAACATGACAAATTACTTTATAGTTCCTTGATGAGGGGTAATAAGCTACCAAGGGGTATTTCCCCAGGTCTTTGCATCAACACTGGGGAATCCTCTCTTTCTTTAGCAGAGACCCTTTCCTGGAAATAACATGTGGGGAAAAAAGTAGGTGCAAGGAAGAATGAAATTGACAGGCAAGCAATCCTCAGGGCACCCCTTGGCACGCACTTCTTTGCGGTCGAACCTGAGATGTTTAGTCCAAGAGCAGGGACAGTGTCAGATTATATTAGAGGCTGATTTCTTTGTGTTTATGGGCAAATCAGAGACAGCCGGTGTTTCGGGTCTGGAGCTGTGGTTGCTTGCAAAATATGATCCTAAGACTGGAATGCTGGTATTTCACCCGTCCAACGGCCTCGCTTCCTCACCATGCCTGGTGGGAATTGTGGTTGCTACCGATTCAACACCATCCCAACCCCTGCCCGTGTGCTAGAGGCTGTCCTGGGCTCATCTCAACCTGGATTCCAGCCAAACGTCCTCCAGTGAGAATTCAGCTAGTTTTGGGATCAAATCCAGCAAGGTCTTTAAAGCCATTTATGCACAATGCTGAGTCTGTCTCCCAACACAGCTCCTGCTGGGTTCTGTGGGGCGGGACTCCCAGGCCTTCCTGGGAAAATTTCTTAGCAGAGTGAATTTTTGTTAGATGAAACCATCATGGCATGCGGCTGCTGAATCAACCATCCTGACGTCAGCCTGTTCTTTCCAGTTGCCTCATTGATGGTTCATTGACTGCATTAGGATAGGTGGATACCCTTGAACCAAATCCAGTGTAACAGACAGAAAAACCACTGGGTTGTAGATGGAAAGACCAGGCCTAGCCTCAGTTAACTATGAACTTGACAGATGGCATCCAAGTCTCTTGACTACCCTGAACCTCAGGGTTTTTTTTTTATTTTGGTCTTGTAAGATGATATCTGCCCAGTCTACTCTCCGTCTTTCAAGAGTTTTAATGAAGAAGAAAGGAATTTGTGGGTAGTGACTATTCCTTAGTCTATCTGAATTTTCAGCTGAAACTTTATTGCAGTTAGTTAAAACAGTGATACAGGAGATAATGTGAGAATGACCATCAGAAAGCATTATTATTTCATTTTATTTGTGTGTGTGTGTGTGATGTGTGTGCATTGGTGTTGCTGTGTGTGAGCACAGGTGTATGCGTGCCACAGTGCAGGTGTGAAGGTCAAAGGATAACCTTGAACGTTGGTCCTCTCCTTCTTCCTTGTTTGAGAAACATTATACGTTATCAATGTTATTTAGAAACTGTATGAGACAGTTACATCAGTTGGACTCACCAGTGACCATTTTAAAGACCAGCAAAAATCAGTGAGAGAATCACGGCAAATTCTTTGAACTCAGTGTTACCATGGAGATGCAGAGGCATCCCCTACCACCCCTCCCCCCAAGAGAAGTCTACAGGCCTGGGGCCAGTTGTGGTGAATGGACAGGATGTCCTGGAATGACACTCGAGGTGTAAATAAACCCCTGGGACTGGTGGCATTCGCCCAAGAGCTCTGAAGGAACTCAAGGGTGAAATTGTGGACCTGTTGGCCAAAATAGGTAACTTGTTACAAACAGGTACTGTGCTTACGACCTGGCATGTTGCCACCACACTTCTGAAAGAGGAGAAGTCCCAAACAGGTGAGTGTCACTTTTATATCTGGCAGGTGGGGTTGAGAATGTCAGAGGGGTTCATGTCACCGAATACACACTTCTCATGGGACAGAGTATTTATTGAGCAGTCACCCTGTCCTAGGATGTTGTCAGACGGCAGAAGTGAACACATAGAAGTTTCTAGAAGGCCAATTGCAAAAAAAGGGATCAGAAAACTCTAGGGCTTTGGACAGATGTGAGAAGTCATTGGCACATAGTTCAGAGAAAGCAAAGAGCCTTCTTGTGGAGGGAGTAACATTTCTGTCAACTGACAGGCCCTGCCTGCAGCGCCCCTGGGTACTTTGGGAAGAGCTGGGATTACAAGTGATAACTGTCTGACAGAGCCATATGCTCCTGTCCTTACCATCCCATATGGATGGACGTGGGGGGAATTCTGAGTGGCTGTGAGAACTCAGGGGGGATTTGAAAGAGGTTGGAAGGCAGGATCCTACACAGAGCAACATTTAAGGCTCGACTGGAGGTATGGGAACAACACGAGGTGGAAACTTTATTTGCGTGTTCATGGACTCTGTGCTCCTAGTGTTTTTATACCCAGAGTCACATCTGGGAAGAGAACAATGTTCTCTCATTTGAAGCATCAAGTAAACCTCAGGTAATGATAAATACATCAGAAGAGAGAACTGGGTGTGTGTAGGGGGACTGGAAAGATAGCTCAGTGGTTAAAGGTGCTTGTTTGCAAAGCCTGATGGCCTGAGTTCAATTCCCCAACACCCTTGTAAAGCCAGACACAAAGTAGTGCATGCAACAAGGCCTTGATGTGCTCAGTCTCTCTCTCTCTCTCTCTCTCTCTCTCTCTAAACAATTTCTTCTAAAAGAAGAGAGAACTGTGGTAGAGAGGGCTGGATGTGTGGTAGTTTGAATGGATGTCCCCAATAGATTCAAGAGTTTATTAAAGTTTTTCTCCAGCTGCCTGGCTGGAGTGGATGTTACCTTGTTCAGATCCTAAGGGTCCAGCCCTAGGGTGTTTCTGGGGTGGGTCTGGAATTCCAGCTGTAATTATGCAAAGAGCAGTCTGAGCTCAGACCTGGAGTTCTTACTAGTTGGAGTTTTGAGTGTGCTTGCTTGCTTTTGGAGATGCTGGTGATGGGTTTCTCTCTCTGCTTGGACCTGTGAAAGGGGACCAGCCTATTTTTCCATTATGGAACTTCCCCTGGATCTGTAGCTTCAATAAAGCCCTTCCTCCCATAACTGTGCCTGGTTTGGAGGTTCATCCCAGGGGCATGTGGCTGACTACGACAGATAGCTACTTCAGTGGGTTAGTCAGCTGTCAGAGGAACTGAGACCTGAGGTGTGGGACTCAGCCAACTACACAAAGATCAGAGGGAGTAGGCTAGAGAGATTGCTCAGTCAGTAAACTGCTCACCTTGCAAGTAAAAGTATCTGAGTTCCATCCCTAGGACCTATGTAAAATAAGCCAGGTGTGTGGTGTTCTTTTGCAATGCCAACACTGAAGAGGCAGACAGACAGGAAGATTCCTGGGGCTCACTGGCAAGCCATGAGCATGATGGATGACCTCCAGGCCAATGAGAGGCCATGTCTCATAAAAGGTGGACATTGTTTCTGAGGGTAACACTCAAGGTTAGCCTTTGGCTTATACACACACACACACACACACACACATATGCACACACACACACACACACACACACACACACATATACACACATGCACTAAAAGAATAAAAGAAGTCTAAGAAGAACATTCCAGACACATGAAACATAGAGACCCGAAGAAGAGAAAATGACTAGCAACTAAACATTCTAGAACTTTCACTGTATTAAGTGACAACTTGGGCAAAAGATGGGGCACAAGGGGAGCTTTTCTGGTATTGCTCACCACTGATTGGCTGTATAGAACATGAAGGTCTGATAAGTAGAGATATAGACTGAGAAAAAGTAGATGGTGGGAAGAAAAGAATGGCAATAGAGAAGAGAGAAAGGAAGATGAGTGTGGAAGGAGACGTCTGTCTTGAAGAAATTTCATGGAGGTAAGATGCGGGGGTCCACAGCAGTGTTCCCTAACCATTTTTAAATTTGCAAACTCATTTCACTGTAATATATAGTATTTGGAAATTTTTTAATCATCTGATCATTTTGTATTACATTCAAGAAAAGAGGAAGCAATTTAGTATTTTAAAATATATGCCATTTTAGATAAGTATATATATTAGAAGCTTTATTACAAATTAATTGAATACAATATTTACTAGAATTCATGGGATATAATGATAAATTTTGAATGAGTCCCATCTCACAAGTGATGCACATGATTTAATTTACTTTAATTATGTAAGAAATGGCAATTTAGAAAACATGCCGGAAATATGACATCTCGTGGAGAGCTTGGCTTAGAAACCAAATGAATACCAAAAGTTGGGATGAAATGTAACCATGTATCATAATATCAAAAAATATTCAAAACCAGACAAATCTTTCAGAACTGTTGGCAGGAAACCTAGCATTTTGGATAAAACAAAAACAAAACCAAGCGACAAACAAAAAACAAATCTGGCTTCTTCTCTATCTTTATTTCTTTGATTTCTAAATCATAACATTAAAGAGAGACTTTCTGGGCCAGTATTGGTAAACACTTCTGTACAAAAAAAAATCATTCAAGACCAAATTGGATATAAACAACACCAGATTTTCTTTTATTAACATTGGTTTTTGAAACGACAAAGAGATTTCAAGGGGTCGAAAGGCAGATAAACTCTGAAATCTGGTGACAAAAGTCTTCCAATCCAGGGGCTGGGAGGATTGCTCAGTTAGTACAGTGCTTATCTTGAAGCCTGAGGACCTGAGTTTAATATCCTGAACCCACATAAAAATAATGCTTATAATGCCCGCACTTGGAAGCTGGCAGATCCTGGGACTCCCTGGCCAGCCAGGGTAGCTTGTTTGGTGACTTTTGGGCCAATGAGAGGCTCTGTCCCCAAAATAGTAGACAGCACTTGAAGGAGCAAGGTTGTCCTCTGGTCTATACACACACACACACACACACACACACACACACACACACACACACACACAAAATCAAATGGCTGAATTGTTCTCATAAACACTAAAAGTACATCTGAGATGTCTCCCTAGTGTGTGGACAGCTTGTGCAAACACACTTCACATAATACCTTGTATTCACAGTGTTCTGTAGACTTTATTATCTAAAAACTATGAAATGACCTTGCTTGACTTTAAATTCAGAAAGCCTGGGCTTGAATTCAAGGGTCATCATTCTTTAATATGCCTTGGCACGAGGTCATTTAACAACTTTGGGCTGGGGTGCCTCTTCTGTGAGGTAGGGTTAACAAGACCTCTGCTTGCAGTGTGAGATCTGAACGCAATCACAGACTAAGGATGAGGGTGAGGTCAGCGTCTGTCCACTTGGACCTTCAGGCACAGTAGCTGTTTTGTTTCTGCCCTTTGCTGGCATCTGGCCTCAGGGTGCTAAGATTACTTCAGCAGGTGTACACAACAGCCAACACAGCTCCCAAACAGAACCGGTGCTCAATGGTGTTTGCGGAATGGGTAGACACCAAGCGTGTAATCGAGATGAAAGATGGTAATATCTACCTTCCTGGGTAAGAGAGCCAAGGCTAAGAGAATTAAAATGACTGTCCAGGGTTGATGGCAACTAAGAACACTTACAGGAGCCCCCACCCCCTACCCCCACCCCCGCATCTGTGAACTGACATCTGTTACAAATCTCTGCTTTCTGGAAGATCTACCTGGGTTGTATCATTTATTTTATTTTATTTATTCATTTTTTAAAGCAGAGAAAGAGAGAGAGAGAGAATGCACACCAAGGCCACCACCTTGTGGGTCTGGCTTATGTGGGTCCTGGGGAACTGAACCTAGGTCCTTAGGCACTGGAGGCAAGTGCCTTAACCTCTGAGCCATCTCTCCAGCCCAGTGTATCATTTTTTTTTGAGTTGTCTCATCTTTTTAAAAAATCTCAAGAAACATCTGTCTCTGCTTACGTCTTTCTTTATTTGGCCAGGGCATCAAGAGTATAAAAAGAGGCAAAAAAAAAAAAATCAACGCTTGAAAACGTTTTACTTTTATAATTAAAGAAAAGAAAATCACACAGCAAATCTCAAATATCTTTAGTCACCTGGACAATAGTCTCAGGAAAAAAAAATGGATGGAATCTTCATGAAAAGGTGGTCTTGTTGCTTTGATCACAGGAAGTTTGACTCAGCCAGGGTCCCTGCACCAGGCTGGGAGAATGCTTCTCTTACTGCTCTGTGTCCCTCTATGGCTGACAAGGTCAGCCTGGATGTTTCGCTGGTTTTCCCAGCAGCGCTCTACTGACCGACTTCGCTCTAATCCCCTGATGTCCTGGAAGCCACCGGAGGCTGGCGAAGCGGTGGGGGCGGGGGCAGCATCAGTGAACTCCAGTGATTGCTGCAGGGCTCATCGGCAAATTAATTTGACGCTGTTATGTAAGTGTAATCGTCCTCTCTAACGACATCCCAGGATTGGGAACTGCCAGAAATAACAGAAAGGGAACATTTGAGATATCAAAGGGGAAGACACTAAAATAGATTTGTTGATTTAGTTACCAAATTGAAACGCTATTATTGGGAGGTGGAACACAACCCTCGCCACACTTCCTTTTCACACGTCTCTGTGTCAAATACTGTATCTGTCAGGATGGCTCATCCGGGATATACGGAATGAGGAGGGGGCCGGGGGTGTCTGAGAAACAGTGGGGTTTTGTGGGTGTCTGAAATTTCCCTTCTGGGAATGCTTGTCTATGAGGTTTCTCTCTCTCTCTCTCTCTCTCTCTCTCTCTCTCTCTCTCGCTCTCGCTCTGCCTCCCTGTCTTCCTCAGTCTCCCCACATTGTCCCATGGCCTTCTTCTGCTTCCTCTTGTGTTTGAAAAAATATTTTTATTTATTTATTTGCCAGCAGAGAGAGACAGAAAGAGAACATGGGTGCACCACGGCCTCCAGCCACTGTAAATGACCTCCAGATGCATGTGCTGCTTTGTGCATCTGGCTATACAGGTGCTAGGGAAGTGAACCTTGATCATTAGGCTTTGCAAGCAAGGGTGTTAACTGCTGAGCTATCTCTCCAACCCCCCCCCCGTTTTTGCTTTTAAGCAAGTCTTAGGAACATCAGCCAAGCTAATATGCCTTTCATCTCACATTATGGATCCCAAGAGAGGAGTTCAAGGTCTCCAGCTTCTTTTCCCAAACCTGTGTTCATTCCCACCTGGACATGGAGTCACACCAAGGGGACATTGCCCTGTCCTTATCTCTGAGTGGGACTCAGAGCAGGGTCATGCCATGCAATCCACACTGCTCCTCACTCCTGGGCAGAGTGTTTGCACATTTCTGTGCCTCGGCCTGTCGTTTCCAGAGCCTAGCATGAGGTGTTCATGGTGTGGAGTCCCATTCTGCAGTCAGGCTTTTGGGTTTCAATTCCTGGACTAGCCCACCTTACTCAGGACCATGGTCAAAATTGCTTAGCTCCCTGCATTTCAATGTCCCCTCCTGTAAAGCAGGGTGTTGATGACACTGTGTACAGTATCATAAGGGTTAAACAAGGTCACATTTTCTCAGTGCTTGGCATAATGCCCGGTCTACTACGTGCCAGCTAACATCAACATCACTCCCGTCGTTACTACTTGTTATAATAGCAAAGCCTAATGATGATGGTGGCTCACTTCTGGCTTTCCCTACCTTTTCTTCTGCTCAGTGATCTCACAGTTGCCCATTGCTTCAAATGTCACTTGCCACCAGGGGCCGATGCAGGGGAACAGAACGAAAGCCACCTCTGAAGTAGGAGAGTGACTTGAGCCACGGCCAGGCTGTGAGGAGATGTGTCTTGTCATGGGACCTAACCTGAGGTTCTTAGGAGGTGGCCTGTGCCTCCCAGCAGCCCTGATCACAGGGTGATGAGGGGCAAAGCCAAGAAGAGGGGAATCAAAGATGAGTTATGTACTTGTCACCTTGGATAGTTTTGCCATGGGCTTAGGTGGCCGCTTAGGTCATGGCCCAGGTCATGTAGTGTCACAGCTCCTTCTTAAGCAATGACCAAGGTCATCACTACCTCTCTTCTCTACCTTCCTTGAATGCAATACAAGATTTTAAAAATAGAACAAAAAATCGTTTCTTTTTAAAAATATTTTAGTTATTTATTTTCAATCAGAGAGAGAGAGAAAGAGAGAGAGAGAGAACCAGGGCCACCACCTTGTGGTTCTGGCTTATGTGGGTCCTGGGGAATTGAACCCAGGGCCTTAGGCATTGGAGGCGAGTGCCTTAACCGCTGAGCCATCTCTCCAGCCCACAAAAAAATCATTTCTAAAAGTATTGTTCTGGCACTGGGGAGAAGACTCAGTGGTTCATGGCACTTGCTTGCAAAGCCTGCTGGCCCAGGTTTAATTCCCCAATACCTACATAAAGCAGATGCACAAAGAGGCACGTGAGTTTGGAGTTTGTTTGCAGTGGCAAGAGGCCTTTGCATGCGCATATTCTCATCCTCTTTCTCTCTCTCTCTCATTTTCTTTTTTATTTTTTACTTTTTTTCAAGCAGAGAGAGAGAGAGAGAGAATGAGAGAGAGAGAGAACACCAGGGCCACCACTTTGTGGGTCTGGCTTATGTGGGACCTGAGGAATTGAACCCGGGGCCTTAGGCACTGGAAGCGAGTGCCTTAACCGCTGAGCCATCTCTCCAGCCCATCTCTCATTTTCATAAATAACATTTCTGCATGCTGATCACAGGAAGATTATGTTCCATGGTCATCTTTGGTGCTCCGCTTTACTCACATATGCTTCCTTCTCTAGGAAGCTTACACACAGGCATCTAATAATGTCTGAAAGCAGCTCCTTTCTTTAGGCAGAATGTGAACTGAGGCTCAGTTGCCAGATTCCAATAGGGCTGAGCTTGATGGCAATCAGGTCAAAAACACATTTGCAAAACGATACTAAAACTATGAGGCTGAGGGCAGCAGCTCAGTCTCTCAGCTGAGGACTTGGGTTCCTCAGACCCTCACATAGAAATGCCAGATGTGGTATTACAGGGCTATAATCCCAGCTCTGGGGAGGTGGAGTCAGGAGGATCCCTGGAGCTCACTGGTCAGTCTGTCTAGCCTAATTGGCAAGCTCCAGGCCAGTGAGAGACCCTACCTTGAGAAGAAGTGGATGATACTTCTGAGGGACCCCACTCGGCATTTTATATGTGTGTTAGGGATCCAAACTCAGGACCTCAGATTTTTACAGCAAGCACTTTCCCCACTGAGCCATCTCCCCAGCCTCCCTTTGGAGTGTCTCAACAGTGTTCAGGAAGTTTTAGATTTCAAAGCCTTTCATATTTGGGGATGTCTGATTAGAGTCGCTCAACTTGTTCTGCTAACTCTACCAATATTAGGTGAGGAGCTTTTCTTGTTTGTTTCTACAGCGCATCATAAAGATGTACACCCCTACATCTCAGTTCATCACATGTATATCCATACTTAAAATGCTTTATACTAGGCCTTGGCTTAACACCACAGGCTTTGATCTTATTTCATAATGGCAAGGCACGTGCAGTGAACGAAAAGCTGACCCAGAAGTTCACACACACTACTGTTTTCCAGAGATTAAGACCATGGGGTGAGCAAGTTCGCTTGTAATGAAAGCATAGACTCTTGGCTATTTGCAACATTTTAAACTTTAACAAGTGGGCGATGCAATATAAATGATGATTTAAAAATTTATGCATTGGGTGGGAATCTATATTAATTATAAAACAAAAGGTCCAGTCCTAGAAACAAAGAAGCATTATTTTTTTTCCCTTGCTTAGTTGCTTTTACTAAGAAACAGATCCCTAAAGGAGAGGCGTGAAACAAGAAAGATTCTGCCTACTGGGTTTGTGGTTTCCCTGGGAGTCTGGGACCATTCATCCAAGAACTCAAACTCACCATGACCTACTTGCAAAGTCTGCTCTTTGCTGTCCTGTGGCCTCCCCAAGTCACCTGCCGTGTACCTGAGACCATCCCTTCTTGCACACAGTTATTTTATGCATATGTGTGTGGCATATATGCATGCTTCTATGTGTGCGAGCATACAGATGTGTGCAGGTGCACGTGCCAGAGAACAGCATATCATGACTCAAGGACTCCACTCCCCTCTTTTGGAGACGGTGTCTCCCATTGGCCTGAAACTTGCCAACTAGATAAGACAGACTGGCCAGTGATCCCCAGGGGTCCACCTATATGTCCATTTTTCTGGTGCTGGGGTTACGTGCACACTTTCTACATGGGTACTGCTGATTAGACTCAGGTCCTCATATTTTGAAAGCAAGTGTCTTTCCCACAGGGCCATCTCCCTAGCCCTTGTGTATATGCTCATTCCATTGTCCAAAGCCCTGAGAAGGTAGAGGCAATCCAAGCCACAGAATGGATATAATGTGTCTCAGGTGACTGGCATTTAGCCATATTTTCTTTTTTATAATCAAGTGCTTATAGGGGCTTTAAGTGGAGCTCCTGCCTACCATCTTCAAGACCATCCTCAATACCCCTCCCCCAAAAAGTATATATTTCTGGACTTAACAGGTCAAGGTTAAATAAACAGTATTTTTAAAAACTGTACCCCTTTATCTTTGCTCTACTTCCCTGAATTCAAACCCTGCACACAGTGTAAAGCTGGGCTCTCCTTCCACTTCCTCTCTCAGGGAATGTTCTAATATAGCTTTGAAGCTGGTGGATAAGAAGGTTGAACATCACATCTTCCAATTAAAAATATCTCCCTTGCCAACTTGCCTTGAATCCAAGGATTTCTACTTTTTTTTTTTTACTCCCCTTTGGGGTCTAAAAACATCACTGATATCTGGAGGTAAGCCATGTTCAGCTCTTTTCTCCTTAACAGAAATTAATTTATTGGTTTCTTAGGAATGTGAGGTCATGGGTGAGTTTCAGTTTGAGCAAGAGAATATTTGCCAGCCTAGGATGCTTCCAAGATTTCATGGTGAGTCCCTTCTTCTTTTGAGGGTGGAAGAGACAAAAATCAGAAGGCGGTGGACTCTGAGGACACATGGCAGCCAGTTCACAATGTACCCAAGGCTGCCGGTGACCTGTGTCAACCTATGCGTTAGTGCTGTCTTTTTTATTCAGAGTGCTTCAGTATGGAATTTCCCTTGCCCTCAATGGGCATCAAGTCCTCAGATAACCAAGAACACAAAATTAAAATCACTTTTCAACCCTCTGAATTATTTCTTAACACCACCCAGGGAAAAGGTATTTTGATAAGCACATGTTTTGAGGCAATCTATGGAGAATTCAGTCTCTGGTTGGCCCAACCGCCTCCATTTTATCTTTGCTATCTACTTGTGCAGTTCACGAGACAGTGAGCTACAATAAACCCAGGCATGGACTCTTTCTCTTCTGGAAGGAAGTAGAAGACCCTGTCTCCTTGATTTCTCTTTCAATAGGTTTCGCTGGGCTGAGGCCATACCTCAGTGTATGCACTGCTTGCTGTGAAAATATGAGGAATCTGCAGAAAAGCCATGCACAGTGGGGAGGCAGAGACTGGTGGATTCTTGGGGGTCCCTGGCCAGCCAGTCTAGCCTAGTTGATGAGCTTCAGGCCAATTAAGAAACCCTGTCTCCCTGGGCGTGGTGGTGCACGCCTTTAATCCCAGCACTCAGGAGGCAGAGATAGGAGGATTGTCGTGAGTTCAAGGCCACCCTGAGACTACAGAGTGAATTCCAGGTCAGCCTGGGCTAGAGGGAGACCTTACCTCGAAAAACCAAAAATAAATAAATAAATAAACTGTCTCGTGTGCACAGGCACACCCAACCCAACATGTGGCCCCATATACACCCACATGCATATACAGTACACACACACACACACACACACACACACACACACACACACACACACACACACACACACGCAATTTCAGTTTTCTCTGTGCCTGCGGTATTTTTAGGTCAGAATGTCTTCTTTCTTAATCTTTCTGATTTTGAGCCAGGTGAGTAGAGAGAGCATGGAGAGACCTCAAAGGCAGATGTGTGCACGTCTAGCTCAACAAAGCTGCGACCGTACACATCTGGAGGGTATGCCCAGCACACCTGCTAGCCAAACAACTACAACTGGACAGCAAGACAGAAAAGCAAACTTTCATTCGTTTTTTTTTTTAATTCCACATGTCTCACCATCCCTGATACCTTGCACCCTATATATAATGTATATATTCCCCAATCTGGATTTTAACTTAGCACCTCTGGAACTGTTACCTTCCAAGAGGATGTAGTTATGCTTTTCAAATCTGATTTTTAGATTAAAATAGAAATGGAGTCCAGGGACTGTGTTGGCCATATCCTTAGAAACCCCTGAAGGCTTAGCTTACAGAAGCCACAGGAAATACTAGGATATTTTGGAACGGGTCAAGTTTCATAGGTTCTTTAAGACACTTAGCAGGTTGTAATTATTTCTTTTATTTAAAAGCCCTCCAGATATCTTTTTTTTCCCAGAGGGTCTGCAATTGAGGGTAGTAGACATTTTTTTCATACTGTACATTCTTTTTGGCTGAATGCTTGAAATACACAGGAAACAGTGGCTTTAGGAAGACGAGGCCGAAGCCTGGCCAAGCCGTGAAGTCACAGGAGCACCATGGGAAGCCTCTGAACCTTCAGCCAGAGGTTTTGGCCTCCCCTGGTCACCCTCCTTCTGCAGGAGAGGTGAATGAGCACACCGCTGGGTTGTGTTGTCACAGAAACCAAATGTCACCGTGTCTGCAGGCAGTACACAGCGGCTGGGATGGCTCAACAGCCTCAGACACAGGCGGACAGGACAGATGTGTGGAGGCAGCCAGGAAAGTGGAAAGACTTGCCTATGTCTTCCGCTGGCCTGGCATGGAGTGAGGACAGAACCAAGGCCACGCCAAAGCCAAAGAAAGCAGGCCAGTTCCTTGTTGCCCAGCCTCTGGGCTGCCTCGTAGGAAAATCTGTGGGGTGGACTCTTCCTCATATGTGAGAGAGAGAGAAGGAGAGAGAGTTCATTTACTCAAAATAAAAAACTCCTCTCCTAACACAGCAGTAAGTAAACATCTGTCTGACTTCCCAAAGCAGTGTGGACCCTGGGAGGCAATGGTGCGTATGGGGAGACTATGGGGAGAGACCTGGGTGGACTCCCCTGACCCTTGGCACCCCTCTGAGCATCTGGGGAAACAGAAGAACCCTCCCCTGGCCACCAAGCTTTGGTGTGCCTGGTCTCCTTTCCTTGCTGCATCGTTCAGACTCTCTCTGGCTGCCTCGGGCTAAGTAGGGTTAATTTTGAGCCCAAGGAGAAAGGAGTTGAGCCATTATGAATGAAGCACTCCGAAGACAAGTCGCAAAATGGCCTTTCAGAGACAGCCATCGTCCATTGAGCTGGGAGCCAGAGGGTGAAATCATTCTCCACACAGGGAGTGACGGCCAGGCATTGGCAGGACTCCAGGGCACCCTTGGCCTGCACCCATCACGCCCTCTGGCATTTCCATTTAATCAGCTCTGGCTGAAATATGACGGAGAGCTGTGCAGTTCCTAGTAGATTTCCTGGGATTGAATTGATTCCCTCTTCTTGGTCCCAATTCCAAGAACATACCGGGAAGAGTTGAGAAGAATCGTGGGGAGATCTCTGTTCCCTAACCCACTGCTCTGATTGGAACACTGAGGCTCTGAGACCCAGGATCAAGTTGAACTGAGGCTATAATGACCCTAGTGGGCAGGACAGAAAGGATTGCAAGTTTGTTTGTTTTTTTTTTCTGGTCACACATGCAAATGTCCTAGGCGACATTGCCTTATACTTTACAAACCAAGGCAGTGGTGCATGATGATCCATGAGAGAGATGCAGACTAAATTTGGGGTTAGAATTGGACTCATACTTTGTGGATACAGAGAGAAATTGACATGTTCACTTGCCGTGTCTTTTCATGCGTCTCTCGTCCTCCAGCCCTCAGAGGAATGATCCTGCCCACGTTGGCATCATCAGTGTCTACAGAGCAGTGATGGGGCGAGGGGGGAGGCGGGGGGGGGGGCAGGAGGGGGGGGACAGACTGATCCACTTCACCTCCCACTTCAGGTATAACTTTTCAATCTGTTTACCTTGTCAGGCTTCAAGTTTCTCCTACATGGTTGAAAAAGTCCTTTTCATGATAAGAATATAAACAGGGCTAACCAATGAGTAGCTACTTTTTCTTGGGGATAGCGATTACCCTCGATGTAATTTTTTACGTGATGTGTGCGTGTATGTGTAATGTACATGTGTGTGTCTGTGTGTATATACATGTGCATGGCACACAAGTAGAAGTCTGAGTAGAACCTCGGGGTATGTGTACTCTCCTTGCTTGAGACAGGATCTCACTTATTTTTGCTGCTGTATGTGTCCACCAGCTTAGCTGCCTCTTGGGCTTCCAGATTCTTCTGGCTCCCCTCCCATTGCTGCAGGTGCATTGAGGTTACAGTTGCATGTCCACTTTGCACTGGACTTTTGAATTGCACTTTGGTCAGCGGGCTTGCAAGCGAGCGCTTTGAATCAGTGAGCCCTCTCCCTAGCCCCTCGATGTAATTTTCGCCTGTGCCAGTCAAGAATCAATGCATTTACATAAGGAAGTGTATCACACCAATTGTTTCTGCGTTTCTGCACTCCGGTGTCCATTGAAGCGTGCGTTGTGGTTGAGACACGGAATCGGCCAGTGATGAATGCAGTGTGCGTGCTGGGTTTAATCGGTGGGACACGTCTACTGTTCAACCTTCAGATGGAATCCTGCCAATTGCAGCATGGAAGATCCTAGAGGCCATTATTTTAGGTGACATAAGGGGACACAGAAAGGCAGATGGCACCTGCTCTCATTTCTATGTGAAACCTTAAACAGTCAAGTTCAGAGTAACAGAGGGAACATGGTGTTCCTGGAGGAATCGGGGGTCTCCACAGGAAGGCTGAGCTCCCAGACCTGCTTTTGTGACTCATGGGGTGTCTACAAGCTGTCAAGTCCATGCCCCCTATGCAGCTGGAAGTTTCTGGCTAAAATGGGAAGCTGAGCTACTGGTTTCCTGATCTTTTTCTTCTTGTCCTGTATGACTTGTATATAGGCGTTGTCATGTATGTTTGGCTAGTTGAAGCAATCAGACTTGAGGGCATCGCAAGCTGTCAGCCATATACTGACCCAGCGTGTGGAAATGTCCACCCATCCTAAACCACCACATCTCCCATCCCAGAAGGAGACCTGGGACTTGTATTTTGTCATTTCTAAATGTCTCCAAGGAGATACAGGTGAGCTGGTGTGCCACCCGGGTAATACCTCAGCAGCTCTCTTACAGGGGTGAATCTGGTAGGTCTGGTCAGAAGGAGACGTCAGCCAGAATTCTGGTAGGTCCCTCTAACTGGTCACAAAACCACCATGCATACAGTATAGGAGCTCTATTAAGAGTACACTGATTTAGGGCTGGAGAGATGACTCAGCGGTTAAGGCACTTGCTTCCAGTGCCTAAGGCCCCGGGTTTAATTCCCCAGAACCCACATAAGCCAGACCCACAAGGTGGTGGCCCTGGTGCTCGCTCGCTCGCTCTCTCTCTCTCTCTCTCTCTCTCTCTCTCTCTCTCTCTCATCTCTCTGCTTGAAAATGAATAAATAAAATTTAAAATAAAAAAAGAGTACACTGATTTAAAGAAATAGATCACTTAGGGGGGTTGGGGGGGATTAACTCATTGGCTAAAGTGTTCACCTCACAAGCATGAGGACCTGAGTTTGATTCCCAGAACTCATATAAAACGTCGAGTGTGGTGGTATTCACTCCCAGTGCTGGGAAGTGGAGACAGGGTATCCCTGGAACTCACTGGTCAGCCAGTCTAAGTAGTGAGCTCCAGGCCAATGAGAGACCTCGTCTGACAAAGAGGTGAATGGTATTCCAGAGAATACCCGAGGTTGTTCTATGACCCCCCCTAACACATGCACACAGGTGTACTTGCACCCACCCCCACACATATAAACCTTCATACGCACCACACACATGCACCAAAAATGGAGTTCGAACAATTAACATAAGTATATTACTTGGGTCTGCGCATATACTTAGCAATGCCATTTTTGTGTGTTTAAGATAACAGAAACCTAAAACATATGGCTCACCGAGTATCACTGCCATTATTTCACCATAATTAGTGCGGAGAGAAGCAGCCTTTCCTTGGTGGTCCCCCAGGTGAACCACCAGCTCTCTGGGGGCTGCACACCATTCTCAACTATACCCCTGCCTGTTCAGGGAAGACAATTTCACGGACAGTCCATTTTCAATACAGCCTCACTGGCATTGCCTTTAGTGCCCTGAACGATGTCTCAGGTTCTAGTTCACATCCAGGTTGGTGAATGGCTTTTTCAGCCCCTATTGTGTGTCTGCAAATGAGCCGAAGCTTTGCAAGTTAAACAGACAGACAAGGTTCCCGGACACTTTGCTGCCTGCTCCGTGGGCCCCTTGGGCTCTGGCACTTTATTCAGCTGTTTTTGTGTGAGGCAATTTGTTTTTCTTTGTTGTGAATCAAGGGGTCCTCGGGGAAAACTGGAGGGTAGCCCCCACCTTGTTTGGGTGCTTGGAATCCTTTGGGAACAGACCATTGAGCCAGGGACTGAGAACGAATCCAGAGCTCTTTGTTTGCAGTGAACAGATAGGAACTTGAAAATAATCCAGCCCCAAAGGGAGAGTGCTAATCTCAGTATCCTCCCAGGCTCTCTCTCTGGAGTCAGGTGAAGGGGGGCCAGACCAAGGGTTTGAGATGTACACTGCTTCAGTGAAGATCAGACTAAAAGGTAGAACTCGTTTCTTTGCTCAGTTCCCGGGGGAGGGCTCAGCAAGCAGAGAAGAGCCAGAAACATGCAGGAAAGAAAGCACAGGTGGATGGGTTGTGCTGGAGCCAGGAAGAGGCCTGGGCAGGGCCAAAGCTCTCCCTGGATCCGGATGAAATAGGGCATTGAGAGAAAGCAGCTTTTCCCCAGGTCGAATTGCTAGGTGCTTAATGTTCCCTGAAGTGTGTTTGAATCCTTAAGCATTTGCTATAGAACACAAACAGAAACAGAAGCAGGACAGGGGGGATGGCTCAGTCAGGAAAGTGCTTG
Organism: Zapus hudsonius; assembly: GCA_004024765.1. Taxonomy (NCBI): domain Eukaryota; kingdom Metazoa; phylum Chordata; class Mammalia; order Rodentia; family Dipodidae; genus Zapus; species Zapus hudsonius. Next base: position 18,063 of record PVHP010015023.1, read on the forward strand.
CTATGTAAGCCCGAGGACCTGAGTTCAAATGACTAGCAGACATGTAATTAATAACAGGGGCTGGAGAGATGGCTCAGTGGTTAAGGCGGCTTGACTGCTGAGCCCAATGACCCAAGTTCGATTCTCCAGTACCCATGTAAAGCCAGATGCACAAAGTGGCACATGTATCTGGAGTCTGTTTACAGTAGCTGGAGGCCCTGGTGTGCTCATTCTGTCTGTCACACTTCTATCTCTCTCTGCTTGCAAATAAATAAAAATATTAAAAAAAAACAATAGGTGGACGGGACAGCATGTGCCTGAAATCTCAGCACTAGGGAGGTGGAGACAGGAGGATCCTGTCTTACTGGCTAGCTTGTCTAGCTAAAATGGTGAGATCCTGGTTCAGTGAGAGACTCTCTTACAAAATAAGATGGAGGGAGATTGAGGAAGACACCTGATCTCAACCTCACATGGGCACACACACATGCATGTGAACATAAACACACACACACACACACACACACACACAATGTCTTTTCCAACTCCTGCGTTGTTATTTCCTAATACTACTGAACACACCAGACCCCATGATGTCGTCACAATCCCAAAGAAAGCCTTGCCTCCCTACTACTTACCCAGAATGCACCAGCCCAAGACCCTATTATGGATTGAACTGCATCCCCTTCCCTCTGATTTGCACAATGACATCCTGACCCCCAATACCTCAGGATGGTGACTGGATTTGGAAATGAGGCCACTCAGCAAAATGGTTACGTAAAAATGAGGTCACACCATAGTAGGGTGGGCCGTCATCCAACATGGCTGGTGTTTAGAAAGGAGAAACTCAAAGATAACCACGCATACAGGAAGCGCACGACGTGAAGCTTAGAGCCACCCCTCCGCTAGACAGAGAACGTGCAGGAAATGGGACAGAGACCTGGGGCAGAGCCTTCTCTAGTGGCTTCCCGGGGAACACTGCCCTTCGGACGCTTCATGTCGTAGGTTTTTGTTGTGTGAGACGATAGGTTCCTGTTGTTTGGTACAGCAAGCCTAGGAAACACAACTTTTAGGAGTTCACTAGTCTATTTGATGTCAAATTAGAAGGAAAGGAGAATATAATAATGAATATATAATAAGGTAGCCCAGCCTGGTTTATATTTGTCTTTGTTCAAATGCACTCATTAATATAGTTTTGGTATTGTATTTAACAGAGGAAGGACTTGTGAATACAAAAATACCCTGGGCTCCAGATATCTGAGATACAATCCTAAATTCATTTCGAACAAGTTAGAGGTCTTGGAATTTGTGATTAGGACAGGAAGTAGCCTGCACATCAAGAAAGCAAGAAAGAATCCAATGGGAGCTGGAGAGATTGCTCAGTGGTTAAGATGCTTGCCTGCAAAGCCTAATGACCCATTCCCCAGTATCCACGTAAAGTCAGATGCACAAAGTGGTGCATACATCTGGAGTTCATTTGCAGTCTGGTGCACCCATATTCTGTCTCTCTGTCTCTCTCTCCTTGCAAATATTTTTTTTTAAAGAGGCTGATGGTTTTTGGAATGGTGTTATAAGGTCCTCCAGCCTGGTTGAAGCTCATCATTCCTCTCTCTCTTGAAGAGTGGATTTTGCTCTTGGTTTCTGTAAAGGAAGACAGCTTCAGAATGTCCCCATCTGATGACTGCTGATGCCTGGATATTGTTGAAACATAGAGTGAAACAGAATCTACTCTGGCCTTGGCTTTCCTCTGGGGGAACTGCTTGCTTCCCCAAAGTGAGAAAATAGAATTTAAAAATTAAGTCTAGGCTCCCTCACCAGCTCCCAGTAGGTGTTACTTCTCAACCATTCTCCCTTCCGCTTTCAAAAAGCTCTGTATTATTTATGACCCGATCCAGTAGAAATAATATGCACTTAGCTTGCACTTGTAACTGTAATCCTATTAATTACTCACTTAAAACCCATAAAAGTAGATGGCTGTCACCAAAGAACCTTCTAGAATCCTCCAAAAAAGGAGTAGTTCATGACAAATTCATAACTTGGGACTTTGCATGATTCTAAATCAAATAGCCCAAACTTCCAGCAGTTCTGTGACATTCTAAAGACCATATCCTGACCTGTCTGAGTTCACACATACTATGGAATTCAAACGCACCTCTCTTTCTGCAAAGCAGTCAAAGGGCTGGGGAGATAGCTCAATCAATAAAGAGTTTGTTTGCCTGGCAAGCATAAGGACCTGAGTTCAATCTCTAGAACCCATGTTTTAAAAAAAAATAAGCATTATTATGGTACATGTTTGTAAACCCAGCACTGGGGAGGGGGAGACAGCAGGATTTCTGGGATTCACGTATACAGCAGCTGGAATGAACAGGAAATCTGGGCCAAACTAACAGGTAATTCTAAGCCAATTCTCATGGGATCATATGACCCTCACTCATTGCCCCTCCCCATTCTGTAGCGCATTGGTTCTCAAACCACAGGAACATCAGGGTCCCATGGTGGGCTTCTTAAACGCAGGTAGCTGGACCCACTGCCACACTTCAGTAGGTCTAGGTTGGGTGAGACTCTGCATGTCTACCTAGTTCCCAGGTACTTCTGGTGCTGCTGGGCTGGGGACTGGTCTCTGATCATCACTGGTGTAGACATCAACTTTAAATGGATTTCATTGCCAGTCTGTGGATGAGGGCACCATCTTGCAATGGTAGGCAACTATAAACACAGACCTGGGCTGCCTGATGTTCCTGAACCTCCTGGAAACACGAGTCGCTGTCCTCAGTTCCACTGCAAGAACAAGCTGCAATAGTGAGAAGTAGTGAGCTGCCCGCCCTCCTGGTGGGCACACACTAAATGCTTGCGGTGGGCTGCAGCGGGATACAGGCAGGTTTGTAGATGCCCGGAATGGTGAGCATTTGGAACAGCTGCAAGGTAGGATCCAAGGACTGTTCCACAGGCAGAAGCAATGGTGCATCAGGGTTTTGCAAGACCTCCGTCTCCTGCCTCTGCACAGCAGGGAAGTGGGGAGAACCCGAGTTCTTATCACCATGCTTCTTCAACCATGAACACCTCCCCTGTGCAAGGTTTTGTGCCGGGCAAGGTGGGGGTGCTGAGAGGATTTATTTATAAAGCTGCTGGGCTGGTGGCAGGGAGGGCGGGAGGTGGGTCCATAAATCACTATAATACAGGATAGATGCGGCCACAAAACCACAACTCCTCAGAGATGCTGTGGAAATCACCATACCTCCAACGCAGTGATCTTCCAGGAGTGGGAAAAGGTGTATCAGATGTGTGTTTGTTCAGATTGGAACAGAGAGACTGAAGCTGGACGTCTTAGACAGGATATTGCCAGGGCTCAGGCTTCCCTTGGGGGTTCGAATTCCTTTTCCTGTTAGTATTGAATATGAGGAACCCCTCTGTCATGCTTAGCTGCAGCAGAGAGACAGCAGGGGTGGTGACCGGAGCTGGGTTTTTTTGATAATCCTACACTGGATAGAGCTGGGAGCACCCCTGCCTTGTGCTTTGCTTCTGGGTTTCTGTCCTGGGTCACTGAACTAGCAAGTGCTGTTCCAGGGCACTGAGGGACCTGAGGAAGGAACCAGAAGGTTGAATCTGGGCCCTATACTCAGCAGGGAGTTGATGAGATTGGATGGGCATGCTCAGGGTGGCGTGGCCACAGGACTCAGCAGTGAGTTGAAATTTATATTCAACAACCCCACAACCTGTACAATGTCCCATCAGACCCAGACATCCATAGAACTGTCCCTGTCCCAAGGTGACTCTTTAGAGGTCAAACGGAAGCCGGATAATGAGGACAGCTACCAGCTGTGTTAGATCACACTTTGTTGTACAGGGCATAGACATACCTGATTGGCTGTATTTAGACTTGAAGGTGGGAGATGAACTTGGCCTTGGTGATTGGGTCACTTTGTATCTCTCTGATAGCAAATCACTCTTCCTGGGGGATAATTAGCTGCTTCTTGGTCTTTCATTCCAAATGGAAGTGAGGGGTTGAATTTCATCTTCAAAAGTACTGAGTCTAGGACTGATAAGGTAGCTTGGTGGGTAAAATGCTTCCTTGCAAGTATGGGGACCTGAGTTCGATTCTCAGAACTCCATGTCAAAAAAAAAAAAAAAAACAGCTGATGGCTTCTTCTTATAATCCCAGCACTGGGGTGGGGAAGTGAAGACAGGTGGACAGGTGGATCTCTGGGGTTTGCTGGTTGCCCAGGCTATACTGCTTGTTGAGTTCAGAGTCAGTGATACCATGTACACACACACACACACACACACACACACACACATATACACTGAATCTTAAATCCATTGTTTTTGTGCTTCCTACAAACAACCTTATACAATTTTACCCACTAAGCTAAACTCCTCTTTTCTGTGGTTTTTCCCCTAACACATTCCACGTCCCATGGACTTCTCTGAACAGGTGTGTTATAGTACCAAGGTTCTGTCTACCATGTGTCTTCTTTTCCCCCACTTCAAGATGCTTAGCAGGCTTCTAATAATGGTTAGCTCTCAGTAGTGTCGGTGGTTTTATTTTAATTAAATCACATTCAATTCTATCCTTAAGTAGCAACTTAGGCAGGGGGAAGTGTAAGCTTCATGTGCTTTCCCAGGACACATATTAGACTGATGCTTGTCATAGATTTAGTAATGCATGCTGCTCTCTCTCTCTCTCTCTTCTCTCTCTCTTTCTCTCTTCTTAAAAGAGCTACAAAAATAGTATTTGGTAACATTATATAAAGTCAACCTTTTATGAAGCCAGCTATGTTTAGGTAGGGGTCAGATGATGCTTTGTTTGGTCTGTCTTGTCACAGATGTCTTTTATCACAAGCAGCCAATCTTCCTGTGCCGGAGCATCTCTGAGGCAGATGTCCTGTGACCCAGGGTGGAGGTGTATTCTTTGTTCTGTGATATATTTGCTTTCTCTTCCATTGCAGGTTCAGTGACTCAGCTTCTCTCTTGCCTCTGAAGAAATGCGAGTGACTGTTGTTTTTCTCTCTGATGTTTTGTCCCTCAGAGCTCTGCTTTTGTCAGCTGTCTGGCTAAGGTGCCCACCTTAAATAACACTATTAAATAACTCTCTTTTATACCCAGCTGTGCTGCCCACAGTTGTCTGCCAGTCCTGTCCGAGTGGGAAAATGAAACAATGAAAGCAGAGTCAAAACAAATATCCAGAAATGCATAGGACACATGACCAACAATGTCACAGAGATTGCTGGTCCCATCTGTTCACTTCAAAGAGCCTACATGGTTGCTGTGACATTCCAGGCTGTGTAGTCTTTGGGAAGAGTGGACTGGTCTTTTCTGCAACATGTTCCTAAGATGTGTGACTCTCTCTCACATTATGCCAAAGCTGTTAGGATTAGTATTGAAAATGAAGAACCCCTCTGTCATGCTTAGCTGGAGCCGGGAGACAGCAGGCGTGGTGACCCTAGCTGTTTTCTTGGATAACTCTACACTGGTTCAGACTGGGAGCACCCCTGCCTTGTGCTTTGCTTCTAGGTTTCTGTCCTGGATCACTCGAACTAGCAAGTGCTATTCCAGGGCACAGCGGCACTTTCTGTAAGTGTTGGGAAAGGGAGATAGGTGCCCCATAGGTGAGGTCAGGGTCCAAGGAAGACTAGCCGTGGACCATTACATGGATCACTCTTCCTGTCAGCATAGATCAGCCCTCAGCCCCTCAGACTCAAAATCTTGCTTTTGCAATGTTCAGAGACATGAAGACCAATGAAAATCTCCCAAGTTGCCAGCACTGATGTATAAAGTACAAATGTTCCTGTGTTTATTTAAGAGGAGAGAATTTCCCCCCAGCCAGTACTTCAGGACAGATCCAGCTGTAGTAGCTGGCTAGTGTTTCAGGAAACAGTTCTCAAACATTATCTTGCGTCAGAATCACTAAAAGAGCCACTAGTCCAAACACAAACTGCCGGACCCCATGCCTTTGTCTCTGGTGCAGGAGGACTGCGCAGGGGCCTGAGTCTGAGTTTCTAGCAAGTTCCCATGTGATGTTGATTCTGCCGGCCTGAGCATAACTCTTGGAGAACGCTGGGTTGGGGGCTTAGCGAGGGCAGGAAAAAAATCACCCAGTTACAAGGAGCTGGTCATCTCCTGATGACAGACCGGAGGATCAACAGAGCCACTGTTCTACCTTCACCTCTGCCTCATGCTCTCTTTCTCCTCCTCTGCTTCCCTCTTTCCTCTCTTCTTCCCTTCTAGCCATTGGGAACATCTGATTGGTTCCTCAGAGCTCAGATGTCCTTAGAGGGGCTTTGATTATGATTGTGTCTATGACCCTCTGTTTTCTTTGCACACACACACACACACACACACACACATACACACACACACTTACTTTTTATGTATATTTGTAAATTCAGGTGGTTTCCTGTTACATTTTCCCTTCTAGAAGGTTCTGTACAATGTCTTCGCATGTCTCTGTTGTCACCCTTTCTGTAGGATCACACAAGTTATCTTGCAGACAACGGATGTTTGTTTACCTTTGTTACTGGCCATTCTTGGGAAATCCCTGTAACCCCCAAATACTGACAACATTTATATGTGCATTTTAAATTCTAAAGACCTCTCTTATCAAGATGTGTTCTTTTCTTGAAATCTCACAGTAACACTGCTCTTATTTCAGCATTATGAGATTTGGCTTGGTCTTACAGAGCCCTCACCTATCCATGAGCCTTAACCATATATTGACCATTCTCAGAGTATCTGAGTTTGGGGATTAGGAAAATGGCTCAGTGGGGAAGAGACTTGCTGTGCAAACAAGGGGACCTGAGTTTGATTCCTAACATACACATAGAAATCTAGGCATGGCTATTGATGCCTGTAACCCCAGCGCTGACTACAGCAGAGGTGGGTGGATCAATGGAGCTCCTGGACAGCCAGTCTAACACAGGGAACCCCAGGGTCAGTGAGAGACTCTGTCTCAGGGAAATAAGACAATAGAGAGAGACAGAGGAGAACACCCAACATCCTCATCTGGCTTCCACGTGTGTGTGTGTGTGTGTGTGTGTGTGTGTGTGTGTGTGTGTGGGTGTGTGTGCGTGCATCTGAACACATGCATGTGCATACATTGGCCACAACACACATAGTATACATCATCATCCTAATAATGTTTCTTATAGCCAGTGGCACCTGAGATTGACAAAGTTTCATATCCACAGAGTATATGAGTTTGGCCGTTATTCCCTCCCTTTCTTTCTAGCTTCTCTCTGGAGGGCCTCCTGCTTATAGATTCCACAATCATGCAAAGAAATCACCCCCCCCCCAGAAATTCACAAGGTATTGGGAGATGGAGAGATGAGTAGGGAGGAGGTTGAGAAGGACTTTGACTAATGCATTTCCTTATTTAGCTCTATTTCCAAATTTAGGGATCTCATAAGAAGCATAATTGAGTCTCCTACTTATAAAAGTTCAGAGCCACAATTCCTCCAGAGGGATGGGCTAATACCATCTCGGCAATAAAGGGCCCGGCAGCAGAGCAGGTGTGGGCTTATTTTCCACATTCCCCAGGGCCTGGTGTTTATGAGAATGTCCCTTCAGACGAAGGAGGCTTCTATCCCTAGAGGACCATTTTTGCTCAGAATGGCAGTACAATGGGAGAAGAGAGATATATTGGAATCTGCTTCTTTGGGACCTAAAAAGAGAGAGTGAGTGTGCCTATGTGTAAACGTGTGGGTGTAAGTGTAGGTGCAAGTAGTTGTGCATATATAAGTGGACGTAGGCACGCAGGGTGATATGTGAGTGGGTATAAGTGTAAGAAAGAGACAGAGAGGAAGAAAGAAGGAGAAAAGAATGACTTTCACCTCACCAACCAGCTAGGAGGACTCACCCAGCCTCTGTCTGACACAGTTGAACCAAGCTGGCTTAATCAGGTTAAGGTTTTAATTTGGTTTTCATTTCCTTGGTTTTTCTAAGGAGGGCAGCTTCTATGCTGAAACTCTCCTTGGCTCCCTGGAATGTGGATGGGATTCTCCAGTGAGCCTGGGATATACAATGCTGGCAGCTTGCTGTCTGTCACTTACAGGGACAAAAGCTTTGGTCTGATTCCCGCAGAGGACTCTTCCCTCTGCTACCTCTCGGGAAGAAACCTGGATGACATTCACCTACCTTAGTAACTCTCCCCTATCTTCCCATCGTACCTAAACCCACTTCTTACATCTTCCTCCAACCTGGGTCTGTTTTCTTTGATAGTTATTGCACTTTAAAACTTCGTTAGAAACAAGGCATGGTGTCCCACAACTGTAGTCTTGGGAGATTAAGACTAGCCTAGGCTACATATTGAGTGCCAGGGGCCAGCCTGAGCTATCATGTGTGACCCCCCCCCATACCTCAAACAAGAAATCAAACAAACGCCGTCATGTATTTTTCGATCACTGTGTAGGTCTTTATCGAATTTGTAGGTATATACTCAGACACTGTATTCTCCAAACAAGATGTCTTAAGGCAACTTTTATTAGCTATTTAGAACTCTGTCTAGGGAATGTCTGCTAGAGATGTGCTCTGCTCCACTGAGCAGGTGGTTCGGATAAGCTGAAATCAGCTGAACTCTCTCTTGGGTTCTAGGGAACCAAGCCTTTTTGCCTATCCAGAGACTTCTACTATTCACACCTACTTGTGGAATTCAAGCTCCTGGTGGAGAATCATGGGTCATCATGACTCTTAAGACACAGCTGGATCTCATTTTGGGCACCAACTATATAGTCAACTGGTGGTGACATCCCACGGTGCTGAGTGCACAAGAATTCTGCAGCAGATCCCTGGCTCAATGGGAAAGAACACCGCAATAGATTAGTAATGTCTGCCACGAGCAAGGAGTGGGGGCTGAAGCATGTGTGTTCTACTTGCCTCCTCTGTGAAAGAAATCAGCTATGTTTAAAAAAGAAAATAAAAGGATCTATTTTTATCCATCTGGGGTTGACTTTTCCTCTCTGCAATGGGAACCATCTCTAAGTAGGTAATTCTTCAGTCAATTTGGAATCTTTTTTTTTTCCCTTGATGTCTTCTCTTACATCTCCTCATCTTGTGTCTCCTCTGTCTTGTATCTCCTCTTCCCTAATTCAAGAATCCTTTCCCAGGCTAGAGAGATGGCTCAGCGGCTAAAGCACTGTGCCTAAGGCCCCGGGTTCAATTCTCCAGGACCCACATACGCCAGACCCACAAGGTGGTGGCCCTGGTGTGCTCTCTCTCTCTCTCCCTTGAAAAATTAATAAATAAATTTTTTTAAAAAGAATCCTTTCCCACCAGAACCACAATATTATCAGCTTGTTTGGCTGTCTAGGAAAGCTAGAAACCAACAGGCAAACTTGAACTTGTCTCTTATTCGTAAAAGAGACGTGATTAAAGTGAGTGTTTGGGGCTGGACATGTTTTGATGAGGGAATGGACTTCTAATAATGAAATTCAAGTTGTCCCTTTGAAAGTCTGGACCCTGGACCCATTCTTGGCATCTACTCAAGAGACCCTTTTCCCCACCACGATTTGATTTCCCATAGGACTCGTCAGAATTCTCAAGCTAACTGACTTAGAAGTTCGGGGCTTACTCTCCATCAGCTGGGCCTCCATATGTGCCAGTCTTTCTCAAGAACCAGGCTGGGTCTGGATACCCATGCCTCTAGTCCCAGCTCCTCAGAAGGCTGAAGCAGGAAGGTCAGGAGTTCAGTGCCAGCCTGGACTACAGAGTGCCACCCCAGCCCCCACCACCCTGGGTACCCCCCACCTCAAGGTGACATGGTTATCCGCTGTGGAACATGAAGGCCTCAGTCCCTTGGGTTCTCAGGGGGATCGCGCCTCAGGGATTCCTACCTACTCTGTGACAGTGTTTTGTCCCCTCTTCCACAGTGTTCCCTGAGCCATGGCAGGCCTGTTTGTAGTCTTATTTAGTGTTGAGCTCTCTGTGGCTTCTAGATTTCTGCTTTCATAGGTTTTGATTGATCACCCTGCCTGTTACCATCATCATGGAGCTGTTTGTCAGGCTAACATTATGAGCAGTATTCATGACATCATTTCCTCTGTACTTTCTCCTGGGCCCTGGAGGATGTGATAGAGGTAGAAAGTCTGATGGTGAGCAGTTGGCTATCTTCTGGTTTTATCGACGAATCTTGGCTCTCTCCATTTTCTCTGCCATCTGTAAAATAAAACAGAGCCTGCTCTCCCCTCACCCACACACACTGTTGCCAAGAGTACCAGGGAGCCCCTCCCTCTTCTTTTGCTTTTTATTGTATACACAAGTGTATGCCTGAAGCTATTGATGTCCAGTATGTGTCCCTTTGATAACTGAAGGAGAGCGGACATGAAATGACAGCAAAACAATCCAGACATTCAATGGTTACAATCATTACCTCAAATTCAATTATTCAGAAAAGAACAACCTTTCTTATGGTCCTTGATAACCCCAAAGGTACCAGCTCATGGCAGACATCTCCGCAGATCCCTATGCACTCATGACGTGCAGGAGGAAGCCATCTTCCCTCGCCAAAGAAAACCTTCCAGTAGCTTCTACGTCAGCCGCTTCCAATGTCAGCTGAAGAAAGGAGGGATGCTTAGAGGCTCATGGGAAACTCCCAGAATGAACTCAAAGCGCTCCCTCCCCTACACTGGTTGTTTCCTCTTCTTCATGGTTTTATTTACTCAACAGTGATGAGCGATGGATAGAAAAAGGAACAGTCACAGAAGGGCCACTTTGATCCAATGTTGCTTTTTCTAGAAATGAAACCAAACTATTTGAAACCTAGCCTCTTCTTTAGTGTGGAAACCTATTGTCAGCAATTCAAGCAGCGGGGTGAGGTACTTATAGAAAATCCTCTCCCTTGCCAGGCGTGGAGGCAGAGGTAGGAGAAGCGCTGTGAGTCTGAGGCCAGCCTGGGACTACAGAGAGAGTTCCAGATCAGCCTGGGCTAGAGTGAGATCCTGCCTTAGAAAAAACAAAGACAGAAAAAGAAGAAGAAAAAGGAGGAGGAGGAAGAAGAGGAAGAAAAGGAAGAGGAGGAGAAGGCGGAGGAGGAGGAGAAAATCCCCTCCCTGCCTTTGACTGTAGAAAGTAGAAATTGAATTAAATTTTACATGTTGGGTGTGATGTACAGTGGTCCAAGTATACCAATGACTTCACGTGGACTTCTAATTCAATGGGAGTGAATTAAATACCCTTTGTTGGCATCTCTCCGCAGGACCTGGCTACCCCACCCAAGCAACTATAAACAAGGTCTTTGTCAAAAGTTCCACAGACACCATTCCTTTTAAGGCACAATTACTTTTAAATTGTTTTGTACAAGTTCTCGGGGACTTTGTCCTATGTATCTAGTCTCACAGCACTGAGAGACGACTACTGTTGAATTTTGACCATTAACCAAAAAAAAAAAAAAAGAAAGAAAACTCAGATACATAAGTGAGTTTGTCCCCAGTATTATAAGAAGTGACTCATCTGGAATTTGCATCCAGGATTCCTGACTCCAGAATTTTTCTTTTTGGATATATATGTGGCATGTGTGTATCTGTGGTTGGTGTGTATGTATGTATGTTTATATGTATGAGGATGTAGACATGAATGAGTACATGTGCTCATGTGTTTGGGGATCAGAAGTCAACATCAGGGGTTGTCACAGTCAGCCACATGCAGCTGGGATGAATCTCCAAGCGAGGCACAGTTTACGGGAGGAAATGATTTATTCAAGCGACAGATCCAGGGGAAGTCCTGTAAAAGTGAAAGAGTTTGGTCCTCTTTCACAGGTCGGAGCAGAGAGAAAAACCCATCACTTACACCACACACAGAACAGGGAACAGGCAGGAGGGACAAAGAGAATTTCTTCTCTATATAGGTTTAGGGTGGGGTCTTGCAACCCTTCCCCAGACTTAATGGCTTCCTGAGTCTGGAATTTCCTTCCTGCACTGTCCACATAGGAAAGGATGTTTACTCTAGCTTCTTTGAGCTTCTTTACATCCTGCCCCCTACCAAGAGGCTGCCTTCCTGTAAACATCCTCAGAGACCTACCCAATATAATTTTTAAAAATCAAGTTGACAACAAAACCTAACCATCACAGGGGTCTTCTCTATTGCTCTCTACCTTATTTGGCCACAGAGCCTGAAGCTCATCAATTTGACTAGACTAGCAAATTCTGAGGTTCCTCCTGTCTCCACCCCCCAACCCCCCAGCACTGGGATTATAAGCATGCTTCACCACGCTAGACAGTCTACATGGTGCCGGGGAATCCAAACTCGGGTCTTTGTGTTCGTGTGATATGTGCTTTACCAACGGAGCCATTTTTCCAGCCTTGCAGAGTTTCTTTCTGTTAAGGGCCCATCCCCAGAAGACCCTGTTCAGGTGTGTAATGGTCCAGGTAGGAATAAGGGAAATGATGGACAGATTGATCTATTCCAGGGCATGAATAAACTCTCCATTGTCATTCATGGGGCGCTTTCGTAACTTTGTGTTTAAAAAGTCGGAGGCATCTGGATCCTAAGATGGGGACATCCAAGAAGGAGGCCTATGTGGGGACTCAATGTGGGGGCCCATGCCTCATGGCAGGAATGGGAAGTGGAGTCCATCTCGGTCTCAGCTCCTTCTGTTAGCTTCTGGCTCCTTTCCAGCTAAGGGTGGTTAAACCTAGAAACCCCAACAAGGCAGGTCGTAAATATCCCATCCTTGGAACCAGAAAGTGTGGTTGACTCTCTTCCAATAGGATAACTCATGGGGGGATATTTGAGATTTTTTTTTCTTGAGGTAGGGTCTCACTCTAGCCCAGGCTGACCCAAAATTCACTATGGAGTCTCAGGCGATCCTCCTACCTCTGCCTCCTGAGAATATTCTTATCACTGTATATAATTTCCCAGAATCTCTACTTCTCGTTGGACCTGCAATTTAATTCCACTTGCATGTGCATCCGTTCCCTACTCTGCTCTCACTTGCCTCATCTTTGGGTGCTGAGAAATGGCCAGGACTGGGTGCCCACTGGTTGCACTGTGAATGGATCAGAGCGGCTGAAACAGATTTGATTTTGATGTTGACTCTTCTACTTGTAAGTGCATTTCAATTATAAAATTTAAGAAGTGGGAAAGAACTCCTATTCTGTGGCTTGTTGTTGTTGTTGTTTTTCTTTTTGAGACAAAGACTCACAATGTAGCCTAGACTGGTCTCAAACTCATAATCCTCCTGCATCAGCTTCCTGAGTGCTAGGCGTGGCTTCCGTGTCCAACCTATGTCTTGTTTGTTATTTTTAATGTGCTTATCTAAGTCTAGAAGAGAACTGAATGTGTGTCTAGGTGTTTTGGATGAGAGGAAAAGTGACTGACTTGATAGAGATATTTAAAAAGGGACATAAGCTAGCACCCTCCAGTTGTTTGTGTCCATGGGCTATAACTTACTGACCAAGCAAAGCAATCACTGATAAAAACAACCCGATCCTTCCACAAGACAGGACAGTGCAATTCCTCCCCTGTATTGTCGAGGACCAAAGTGAGTTGACATTTTTTTTATAAATTATATTTTTATTATCCATATTTACATACACTGAATGAGCATATACTATGTTGGTGTCCCCAATGCCCCGATTTCCCTCCTCCCTGTCCCCAATCAGCTGGGTATCCTCCTCCGTGGGCAGAATGGATCAGTCCATGGGGTAGCGGGTTATGGATAGCCTAGAAGTCAACCCGGTTCCACCCCCCCCCTTGTATGTTGCTACTGAGAGGGGCATTTTAGAGATCCGTAATTAATGATATGGACTACTGAAAGAGTATTTATTTGTCTTTTAGTTATACATTCTGGTTTTAGTGAAAGAGGAGCAGGCATGTTTTTATCTTGTTACATTCTCTTATAATAAAAGTATCATCACCCTGATGGGAAGTAAGGCCTTAGTTCCAATAACATGCAAGAGAAAATGGAAAAATTCCTTTGGCATTCGTCCTTTTGATCCGGAGGAAAAACACTGGCCGGGTGTTCCGCTCACCTTGGCTTCAGTGAGGGAGGGAATCAGGGATGCAATGCAGCCCGTTGTGAATAAACCAACCTTTCAAAGTAGTGCCTTTGCAGAGAGAAGGTGAGCCCAGGTCCCAGGTCTGGGAGCTCAGTCCATGGGGACAGATGCCTTCAGAACACGGTGAATGTCACCAGGGGCCTGGGCCTCTGCTAGAGTTTCACTTGGCAGGCAGGGGCCCCATTGAGACTATCTCCCCGGGGATCTCATGGAGTCAGAACCGCTCCTTCTGTTACAGGTGGGATAGGAGCAATGACAGGTTCACGTGAGGACACAGATAGATTGTTTTCACCTGAAGCCACTCTGGGGGTGGCGACAGTCACCATCGGCTTGTCCCAGGTAATTTCTCTGTTCTCACAACAGGTCCCCAGTACTTCACCTTTGGGGTTTCTGCCCAGCAAGGCCCTGGCCACATGAAATCCGTTATTGTCTATGTCCCCCGGTTGGCTTGTTTTGAGCCTGGAGTTTTCTGGTTGACAGGTGGGAGCTTGTATTCTGAAGGGATCAGCTGTGGACGACCAGGAATGCTGCTGTCTTCCTCTGGGTGGATTTGGGCAGGCTGTCTGAATCCCAGCTTTCTGGAAACACTGCCTGGGAGTGAGTGTAGGGAACTCGAAGCAGGGGTCCGAAGCTATGCTGGGAATTCAGAAGGTTTTGCAAGAAGAGCATATTCCAAAGGTTTACAACCCAGCATAGGGAAGCAATTACAAAGGAGGGAACGCAGGCACACGGATGGTTGGGTTTCGGGCTGTTCCTGCCAAGTAAGCAAAAAGAAAATAAAACAGAAAACAGGAAAGCAAGCAAGCAACGGAGCAGGGGAGTGAGCCGAGGGTAGAAATGTTGGTGATCCTGCCTGGAAATGACCAGGTAATCGCCAGGTTTGCAGGCGAAGGAAGGAGCAGGGCCGACCTGTGAGAGGCATGCACTTGAGTTGGCGGTGAAACCGATGTGAAAGTTATTACCGCTCAAAAAACACTTTATATCAGGGTTAATTATAAGGAGCTTCTGTAGTATAATTAGTGTTCTTTCTATGGAGGATTAAGGGGCTCTCCTAAATGGCCCTCTAGATTGGCTTCTTCCCTTTTTTAATTTCCTCTTGTCCTTTTTGATTATCTAGCCCACGACCCTCAGGGCTCCTCAATGTTAATACAATTAAAATAACATTTTTGTGTTAGAGGGTTTTATTTTATGAGCTATTAACCCCCTGCTTGCCTGAAGTCTGCTTCTGTCTCCCCATACACACACCAGTGGCTCTCCCCAGACAAGGTGGCGCGCGTCCCCAGCCCCATGGGAACCACCTGCAGATAAGGTTCCAAACAAGAAGGCCTGCTGAGGAAAAGCCAGCTATCTTGCCCTGCCTCGGCCAGCTTTTCTCTCCATCAGAGCCATGGCCTTGTCCCTTTCTGTCCCTGCTCTGTGGTGCGGCAGACAGATTTCCATGGGTTCTGAGGATGTGAACTCAGGTACTCATCCTTGTTCATCGAGCACGTTATCTGCTGAACCATCTCCCCAGCCCTTCACTCTCCTTCCTTCTGAGCCGAATGGGGCATCCTGACCAGCGCAGGCGCTGGAAGGAACAGTGACACTGGGAAGTCAGATAGAGCAAGGAGTGACACTTGGAAATCCTGTTCCAACCCCACCACGTCCTAGCAGTGTGAACTTGTCTGAGCTGCAGACACTCATTGTAGCCACGGAAGAAGACATAGACAGTTGAGTCAACATTTGATGGTGAAGATTAAACCAGATCAAATGCATAGAGGTAGAAACTCGGCCTCCCCTCCATCATCTCCTTAACCTTCAGCATTTCTAGCTGTGCTCACTTGACCAGAGCTCCTACTGCACTTCTCTCTCTTTCTCTCTCTCTCTCTCTCTCTCTCTCTCTCTGACACACTCTCCCTCCATTTCACACGTGATTGATACAGTGAAGGATATCTATGTTAGGTTTCTGTGAGGCATGATCTTTGATGAAATCACGTGGCTTTTCCCCAGTCAACATGGAAAGCAATCCTTGAGTTGGCTGGATTCTGGGAAGGCTTCCAGGAGCTATAAGCCACCATGGCTTCTTGTCAAGAAGTTTCCCTGGCCTCCCACATTGGGCAACCTTCTGTTGTTAGCCTGAGCTACAGTGAGACCCTACCTGGGGGAAAAAAAAAAAACCTAAGAAATTAATTAATTAATTCTCTCAGGAGTAAGACAGAAAGAAACATAGGGACTATGAATTAACATTGCAAGAGTTAAATGACCATTGATTGGGCAAAGCACATATATGACCAAATCATACATAGTTAATTGTGAAATAAATCGCCCAGGATATGAAAACATAGAACACAGAAGAAGAGAAAGACCAGGTCAGAGTGGGAGAGGGAGAAATAACATTGGTGCTGGCTGAAATGCTTTCTGATGAATTAGGGAATCCAAGTACCTGGAGCCACAAGGTCACTATTGGATGGGACACAGGGCTTCTGAGTATAGTAGGCTACACTGAGATCAAGTCAGTCTTATTAGTATTAATTGGGAAATTTTTTCTTCTTTGTAAAAAAAAAAAAAACACCTGGGCTGAAGAGATGGCTTAGCCATTAAGGCGTTTGCCTGCAATACTGAAGGACCTGAGTTCAATTCCCCAGTGCCCATATAAAGCCAGATGCACAAGAGGGCACATGTGTCTGGAGTTCTCTCTCAAATAAATAAATAAAATGTAAAAAAAAAAAAAACCCAACACCTACTTTCCTTCAGTTTGATAAAACTTAAATGTGTGTACTTTACAACTTATAGAATAAGAGGGTTTTTTTTTCTAATTTAAAACATCACTTAGACACGTAGATCTATTCAAATACAGTCTGTGGAGCCATCATGAAGGGACCAGCATGGGGAACAGGACTTGGAACATGGATGTCCCTCTCTGGAAGGGTGGCCAGAGGATCCCAAACACAGTGTCCTTGGAAAAGCAGTGGTGGCCTTGTTCATGCAGCTAGCCCACACCAACCTTTATTAACTATCTGCTAGGAGTCATACATGTTCCCAACCACTGATAACTTGAGGAGATGGACACAGTCTGTCCCTTTGGGGCTCACTTTCCATGGATCCCATACCTCATGGACCATCCATGTAGTCAGAGAGGGGTTGCAGAAAAGTCACGATCAGCATTTGAGAAAGTGTTCAAGACAGGAAAGGATATACCTTCAGAGCCTAAGTTAAATGACAGAGAAATCCTGATGAGTAGGGACAGAAAACAAGGCCCAGCCGGAGACCGACAACAACACTCCAGCACCTGGGCAAATCTTGGAGCCTATTCACAAAGTCTGTGGGTTTAAATTCTGGCTTCACTCCTCACTAGAAGGTTCTATGCACTCAGGGCTTGGTTTGCCTCATGAATGCTAGGGGTAATAACTGTAGCAATCTCAAGGGTATCGTAAAAGATAAGAAAATGCTTAGAATTGTGTCAGACATGGGAGCTTTCCATGAAATTGACATGAGGTAATAATAAAAATTACCATCTGTATTTTCTGTGATCTAGTTAGGTAATTGTTATTTATTGTGAAAGAATTAAGACTGTTTATTTCCCAAGTCGATTTGATTTGGCTTATGACAATTTGCAGTGTACATGAGGTAAAAATCCAGAGAATAAATGAGGGTGGGAAGGAAGCAAGAGTAGGCATAACCAAATAAACTGCAGGTAAGGAAGGGACACAGATTGCATGCTGGTAGATTGAGCACATCTGTGAAAATGATATCTTTATCGATGTGAGTTTGAGACCAGCCTGAGACTACATAGTAAGTCCCAGGTCAGCCTGGGCTACAGTGAGACCCTAGCTCAAAAAAAAAAAAAAGCAAAAAGATAAACACCTTGATCTTAAGTCCATAGTCTAAGACAAGGTCAAAGGCTGTAACGTCTCTGGTATGACTGAGGTATCCCAACACCTGCACATACCCCAAACCTTTTCCTTATGAACCAAGAGCTTGTCTTTGACTTCCAGGAGCCTCCTTTAAGCCCCAACACAAGCTCTCACATATAGCAAGCATTGGATGAGTACCTCTGGATGTGTTACTGTTGCAGTCAGCTTTCTAGTTGCTGCGCAGAAAGAACCCAAACAAAGTGGCTTGTGGAGGAATGGGTTTATTTGGCTTACGGACTCGAGGGGAGACTCCATCCTGGCACGGAAAACGATGGCATGAGCAGAGGGCTGGACATCACCTCCGCCACAGCACTGCAAACAGCGGCAGGAAGGTGTGCCAAATATTGGCAAGGGGAAGCTGGTTTATAACCCCATAAGCCCGCCCCCAACAACACAGCTTCATCGAGGTTGTCAATTGTTTGTGGGGGACACCTGTATTAAACCATGACAGTTACCTACCTGAATGTGTGCATTTCTTGCATGGGAAGCAGGATGCACACCTGGTTTTTGGGATATCCTGCCTGCAGTCAGAACTTGCATACTTTTAATCTCTTGTGAATTCAACACAGTTGTTTTAGTGTGAAGACTTCGAGCAAGAATTATTTGTTGGGAACCTGTCATTTAATGTATTTAGGGAAACTTGGGCTTTCAAAGAATTGTCCTCAAAAAATATCCAACCACCCCTTCTTGCTTGGTTTCTTTTTTCCTTGCTATTTTTCTTCACATCCATGTCTCACCTGAGAGTAAACGTCCTGAACAAATATAGAATTTTCAATTAAAATGGTCATTGTTTGTAGAATGCATAGCGTGGGAATGAGTTGATGGTCACTTTTGCCAAATCCTACCAGTTTTGTGATAAGAAATGTTCTTTCCTTCTCTCTCTTGGCAGCAAACCTTTCCACCTCTGTGCTCATCTAGAGTAAGGGTGGGGGCTTCCATTGCTCAAATAAAGTTTACATATTAAGTCATCTATTTGTTAAGCTTTTCCCAAGATCCAGTCTTGGCATTATCTTCCTTGGCTTCGTGCCTTGGCTAAAAGATTTTCTGTGAAGTGTTATAGTATCACTACTGAAGAGAGTGGCCTTCAAGTTCAAGTACCTGCAGGCTGTTGAGCTCAGTGGCCTGATGGATCGAGAGTGCTTAGGGCTTCTTGCAAGCTAGGTTCATCTCCACTCTTCAGAGATCAGCTGAGAAGTTAAGCTCAGTGACGTGTCCATGTACAGAATGACTTCAGCTACCCGGAGCATTGTTCCCTGACTTCCCCGTGAAATGATCTCGTCTCTGGAGGGATGAGAACTGGGAAGGAGGGCCCTCATGGCTGGAGACATTCATCAGAGTGAGAAGGTCCCATTGCTGGGGGTGTGGTTCTTGTATTCAGCATTCTTTTTGGATGATCACAGGACAAGCTAGCCAGGAATGTCTAGTGTCCAGCTTTGCTTGAGGGATCTGGCACGTAACACGGGCCCTAGCCAACAAAGAAGGAAGTCCAGGGCAGTGAGCTAAACCAGGGAGAAACTAGGAGAGATGAGTCCCTAGGCGGGCATGGACTAGTGTCCAAGAGGTCAGTAGGTGACACAGAGAAATCCTGTCCTTCAGCTGCTGTCATCAGCCAGCTGGATGTGGGTGACCCAGGTCCCTCTGGGATCATCTGAACCAATAGCCGATCAAGGACATGCGGGTGACCCAGGTCCCTCTGGGAGCATCTAAACCAATAGCCGATCAAGGACACGCGAGTGACCCAGGTCCCTCTGGGATCATCTAAACCAATAGCCGATCAAGGACACGT